>CATIWQ010037863.1:0-10758 GCA_949673415.1 Euphorbia schlechtendalii
ATAAGTATTTAGTGTGTTTAAAGTGTTAGGAAACTATAGCCATAATACATTGAAATTGATCAATAAAGGATGAGGGTATTAAAGAAAATTCAAAAGAAAGAGAGGATAGCCAATGAGTTATGCAAAAGGTGAGGAATGGTATGGAGCAGAAACTGCAACCATTCATTGAGTGAAAAAAGAAAAGAAAGCATAGCATGAAAAATGGGTGCAAAGTACAAAATACTTCAAAAACATATGCTTAAAAGAAAAAAATGAGAGTGGTATGGAGTATAAAATGCAACCACTGAAAAAACGGGAGAGTGGTATGGAGCATAAAATGTGACCACTGTGAGTGTTTTTAGCATCCTAGGTTACCTAAAAATGACTTGAGAGAAATTGTCTAAGTATTAAGTGTCACAGTTTACGTGTACAAGTTTTTGGCATTATTATTGGGATAATTCTTTCAGAACAAGTGTAGCCAAGTCTTGTGAATAAGTTATTAAACTTATCAGTAGAAAAGTGGTGAACAGCACTGACGATTAGGGCATCCATCCAATGGTTATTTGAAAATCTTATTTCCCAAACTCTTTTCCAATAATAAGTTACATTGTGATACATGTGCATTGGCGAAAAGCCACAGACAAACCTATAAACCAAATAATACGAGATCCAATTTACCCTTCAATCTAATTCATTCTTATGTATGGGGTTTGTCATCAATTATTGGTGGACAATTTTTTTGTTACTTTGTTATCTTTATCGATGATTGCACCCGAATGACCTGGATTTATTTTTTAAAAAATAAATCTGAAGTAACTAAAAAATTTATCCACTTTCATAAAATGATCCAAACCCAATTTGGAAGGGCATTAGAATCCTAAGATCAGATAATGGGGAGGGGGGGAGTTCGTAATCTCATCTATGGAAACCTTTTACCAAAATCAAGGGGTTATCCATCAAACTACATGCCTCCATACATCTGAACAAAATGGTGTTTCCGACAGGAAAAATCTAATCCTTTTATAAATGAGCCGAGCAATTCTCATTGAGTCCAATGTACCCAAAAGATTCTAGCCCGAAGCCCTAGCCACATACACTTACCTTCTCAATAGATTACCCACAAAAATCCTTAACCTCCAAACACCTATCCAAACACTTGCCAAATTTACAAAAATATCAGAACTTCTAAACCTAGAACATAGAAATTTCGGATGTTATGTCTTTGTTCACATTCCTAAGACATATAGAACCAAACTTGACCCATGTGTCGAAAAATGTGTCTTTATTGGATATAGAGTTAACCAAAAGGAGTACAAGTGTTACAATCCAAAGACCCGCCACATTCACACCACAATGAACTACAATTTTGTACAAACCGAATACTTCTACAACACCCAACTTGGTGCTCAGGGGGAGAATAATCAAATGGATGCACTAAGTTGGTTACCTAATATGATAAGTTCGCTAAATATAGAACCAAGAGTTGAGATAAACAGTACTATTAAACAACTTCATGAAGCTTCTGTAGCGCCCTTGGACTCTAGTGACTCACTCATGGATCAACCCAACCTGCTATCCAAGGTAAGCATAACTAAAACCCCTAATGTACCTACTTACCATGATGTACTGGAAAATGTGGTGGAACAAGAAATAGTACTGCAAGAGGAACAATTTGTTGTGCCCCTGAGGAGGAATTGAGGAATTCCATCTAATAAGTATTCCCCAGTATTCCCCAGAACCAACTGGCAAGAAGAAGTCTAAATATCCAATGGCTCACATCACAAGTGGAAACTCATCAACAGAAGCCAAAACATTTGCAATAGCTTTGTGTGAAGAAGAAATCCCCAACAAACTGGAAGAAGCCCTAATGTCAGAAAATTGGACGAATGCAATGAAGGTAGAAATGGAGGCACTTGACCGAAATAATACATGGGACAAATGTACACTACCACCTGGGAAGAAACCAGTCAGATGTCGTTGGGTCTATACAGTAAAACATAAACCATATGGGTCAATTGAAAGATACAAAGCAAGGCTTGTGACGAAAGGATATACTCAGATGTATGGTATCGACTACTCAGAAACATTCTCAATAGTAGCAAAAATCGACACCGTTCGAGTACTATTCTCAGTAGCTGCCAACCAAGGATGGCCACTTCACCAGTTCGATGTCAAAAATGCCTTCTTGCATGGAGACTTGAAGGAAGAGGTCTGTATGGAGGCTCTATCAGGTTATAGAGATAAGTTAAAAAAGGATGAAGTTTGCCGACTAAGATAGTCCCTCTATGAACTAAAACAATCACCCAGGGCATGGTTCAGAAGATTCACATAGGCGATGAAACGATACGAATTCACTCAGTTTAACTTAGATCACACATTATTTCTCAAAAGAAGAGGTGATCTCATAACTTATCTAATTATCTATGTTGATAATATGATTATTACCGAAAATGATGAAGAAGAAATTAGCAAGTTAAGAGAAAACTTCTTTACAGAGTTCGAGATGAAAGACTTAGGAAGACTCAAATACTTCCTCGAAATTGAAGTACTAAGATCAGCCCAAGGAATCTTCATCTGTCAAAAGAAGTACATCCTAGATCTCCTAGTAGAAACAGGAATGCTTGACTGCAAACCTGTTGACACACCGATAATAGTGAATCATGGATTGAAAATCTAAGAAGGAGCTGAACCAACTGATAAAGAAAGATATCAAAGCATGGTGGGAAAGCTCATTTATCTATCCCATACGCGACTTGATATATCCTATGCTGTAGGTATTGTGAGCCAATTCATGCATGTACCATAAAAAGAATACATGGAAGCTATATGGAGAATCGTCAAATACTTAAAAGGTACACCTGGTCATGAAGTTCTATTCAAAGCACATGGTCACTTGCATATTAAGGGGTACACTGATGTTGACTGGGTAGGAAATCTAGTAGATCGGAGGTCTACATCAGGTTACTTCACATTTATTAGAGGAAATCTTGTGACATGGAGAAGTAAGAAACAAAAGGTAGTTGCACTATCAAGTGCAGAGGTTGAATTCCGAGGAATTGCTAGAGGACTAACAGAGATACTATGGTTACACAAATTATTAATAGAAATTGGTTTGCCACTGAACAAAGCATGTGAAATGATGTGTGACAATCAATTAGACATTCAGATTTCTCGAAACCCAGTCCAACATAACCGAACCAAACACGTAAAAGTTGATAGACACTTCATCAAAGAAAAAATTGAAGAAGGAACTGTTGAACTATCATTTGTCCGATCTGAAGATCAGCTAGCAAACATCCTAACAAAGGTAGTCAATGGAAGAATCTTCAAAGAAGTATTGGACAAATTGTATATTGGAAACCCCACTACTCAATTTGAGGGGGAGTGTTAGAAAAGGGAATCAGATGAGGGATCAGATCAGCCTCATTAGCCTCATCACTTCCCTTCTTCAAGCCAACACAATCACAGAATTCATGGGATAACAAAAATCAAGGGATTAGGATTAATTGTATTTATTGTATTTCGAAACTTTGGTTGTAAGGTCTGCTATATAAAGCAGCCATTGTCACCATTGTAATTCATTCAAATAAAAAGCAAGTAAAATCCTTTTTCAGTATATAGTACCTAAATTTTAACACTTTATGGTTTGGTACTTTGTTAACTTGATAATTTAGTCACCCGACTTTGCATTTTCAAGCATGCTATCTCCAACTCCATTACTTTTCGTTGCATTCATTGCGAATTCTCCATTACATTCCTTGCAAATGTGCCCTTAATTAGCTTCTTGTCATTGGTCGATGCCTCGAGTTCTTCAGGACACCAAGACTTTATAATATTTATGACTACAGAGAGATAATAATGAGGCTCAAAATTTCATTTCAGTGGTTCCGAGAAACTTTGAATAGCTGAGATGAAAATCAATTATTTAAGTCAAGTTCCATCGGGTAATAATATATTTAGATTTTACAAAATTTATGAAAAAAAGTGATTAGAATTTTTTATTTCATTATCATGATTTGAAATCCTAATGCAAACTATGTTGAATCCAAACTCATTTCAAAGTAAACATAACCAAATTGGAGGCTAATCAATTTCAACCAAATAGGTGACTATTTAATATGGTAGTTGTTTGGTTAGAAGTTGTGAAAATGGGAAGTTGGTTGTTAGTAGTTGGTATTAATTACCAAGTTGAAATGGTGTTAGAAATTTGCCTATAAAAGGGCATTCCTCCAAATCCAAAATTCATTCAAGCAAATATCCAAGTTTCTTTTATAGAGAGCTTCCTACAAAAAGTATTTTTGATAGTTTCCTCTTGTAGAGTAATTTATTACCACAAGAGAGTAATTAGACAAGGGGAGTTGAGTGATTTTACCTTGTGAGTAAAATTGGGGTGTTTCCAACTGCCCTTAAATTATACCTCGATTTTGGGTATACTTGCGAGAGCTTGTATTTTGTATTCCCATTATTTATTAGTGGAGTTATCGGTGCTAGTGGTTTTTTCTCTTTTAAGGGTTTCCACTTAAATCTCTACATCTCTTTATTACTTTACTTGTTTTTACTATTGTTGTTGTGAATCTATTTTAGTTAACACATATCACCTGGCTACCGAATTAATTATTTGGGACCTAACAAGTGGTATCAGAGCGGGTCCCACAAAGGTGGTTATGTTAATTAAAATGGAAGGTTCTTCAACATCCATGATAAAATTGAATGGGTCAAACTGATCAATTTGGAAACCCATGATGGAGGATATTTTGTACTACAGAGATATGCAAGAAGCAATTGCAGGAGACATTGCTAGGTTCAAAGACATGAAAGATCTTGATTGGATCAAGTTGAATAGAAAGGCCATTAGAACTATTCGCCAATGGATAGATTTCAACGTGTTCAGTCATGTCTCGGAGGAAACGTTTGCCCATGAATTATGAATGAAGTTGCAAGATCTTTATGATCGAAAAACTACTGGTAACAAATTATTCCTGATAAGGAAACTTATCAACATGAAGTATAAGGAGGGAACTCTTGTTGTCGAATTTCTGAACGAATTTCAAAGTACCATTAATCAATTATCTTCCATGAAAACCACACTAGAAGATGAGGTTCAATCCTTATTGTTGCTCAACTCTTTACCAAAGAGTTGGGATACTTTGGTAGTATCTGTGACCAATTCTGCTCCAGATGGAATACTATCCTTAAACCACATTGTGAGCTCTTTGCTCAATGAGGAGACTAGGAGGAAAGTTATGGTTAACGAAAGCAGTCAAGCTCTTGTCACCGTATACAGAGGTAGGAGTAGAACTAAAGGTTCCAACAATTCAGAAAAATCCAAAGGAGGAGACAAGTCTAGAGTCAGATCTAAGTCCAGGGGTAGAGTTAAATGCTACCATTATGGACTATAATGCCATTTGAAGAGGAATTGTCGAAAGCTAAAGAGGGAACAAAAGGATGGCAACAACCAAGAAGAAGATAAGAACACCACTGCAGCAACTGAGGAGATTGTTGTTCTTTCTTTGAATCACGAAAAATAATTTCTCCAAGTCTCAAGTTAAGATGAGGTGAAATGGGTGATAGACACTGCATCATCTTATCACGCCACTCCCAACAAGGAGTTCTTCATCACCTACAAAGTAGGAGATTTTAGGATGGTGAAGATGGGTAATAGTGGCCATTCCAAAATTATTGGAATTGGTGACATCTGTGTTAAGACGAACACTAGCTGCACACTCATCCTCAAAGAAGTTAGGCATGTTCCTGATTTAAAGCTTAACTTGATATCTTGTGGTGTCCTGGATCATGAAGGGTTCAAGAATTTCTTTGAGAGTAAGAAATGGAAGCTTACAAGGAATTCCTTGGTGATTGTAAAAGGAACCATGTGTTGTACACTGTAAAAACAAATGTAATCATTTGTAAAGATGGATTGCATGAGGCTAAAGAAGAGTCTTCATCAGACTTGTGGTATAGAAGATTAGCTCACATCAGTTTGAAAAGGTTGCAGAATCTAGCAAAGAAGGCGCTTGTACCTTCTACTAATGGTACGCCACTATACCCATGTGATTACTGCCTCTTCGGCAAGCAACATAGAGTGTCATTCAACAAGTCATCAAGTAGAAAGTCAAGTATTCTTGACTTAGTGCACTTAGATGTTTGTGGCCCCTTTGCAATATAGACCTTGGGAGGTAACAAGTATTTTGTTACTTTCATTGACGATGCATCTCGAAAGCTGTGGATGTATTTCCTGAGAAAAAAGGATAAGGTATTCTAGTCATTCCAAAAGTTTCATGTCATGGTAGAAAGAGAGACTAATAAGAAGTTGAAATGTCTCCAAACTGATAATGGTGGTGAATATACATCTCACGAGTTTGAGAACTATTGCTCTAAACATGGAATCTGACATGAGAAGATTATACCCGGTACCCCACAACACAACGGTGTAGCAGAGATGATGAATCACACCGTTGTGGAGAAGGTTAGATGCATGCTCAAAATGGCTAACTTACCTAAGTCATTTTGGGGAGACGCAGCACGCACAGCCTGCTATGTCATTAATAGGTCACCATTTTCTTCTCTAGACTTTGATATTCCAGAAAGAGTATGGAATGGAAAAGATGTTCATTACTCTCATCTGAAGGTGTTTGGACGCAAGGCATTTGCACATGTGCCTAAGGAGCAACGGTCAAAGCTTAATGATAAAGCAA
Source organism: Euphorbia schlechtendalii (assembly GCA_949673415.1). Taxonomy (NCBI): domain Eukaryota; kingdom Viridiplantae; phylum Streptophyta; class Magnoliopsida; order Malpighiales; family Euphorbiaceae; genus Euphorbia; species Euphorbia schlechtendalii. Next base: position 6,675 of record CATIWQ010037863.1, read on the forward strand.
GTCCTTATATCTTCATAGGATATGGAGATGAAGAGTGCGGGTACAAACTATGGGACCTAGAGAAGAAGAAGGTTATTAGAAGCAGAGATGTAGTCTTTCGAGAGAATGAGACTATCAAAAGCTTCAAGAAAAATGACAAGTCGAGGTTTGTAAATGGCTTCATTCCTAGCACTATTCCTTCATAATCAAATAATGCAATTGGTGGAGATGTTGAACTACCAGAACTAATGGAGCATCATGAAGAAGAAGATGTTGATGAGCAGGGGGAGCAACCTACCTAGCAAGAAGAAGTTGACCAGGAGCTTAGAAGATCTACCAGAGATCGTCAACCAACATCAAAGTATCCTAGTTCTAAGTACAATCTCCTTACCGATGAGGGGGAGTCGGAGAATTTCTAGGAAGTTCTAACTCATGCAGATAAAGAATCATGGTTGGAGGCGAAGCAAGATGAGATGAATTCCTTGCAGAAAAACAACACTTATGAGTTAGTCAAACTTCTAAAAGGCAGAAAAGCATTGAAGAACAAATGGGGTTTCAAGCTCAAAAGAGATGGCAACGGAAAGCTGGTGAAGTATAAAGCTTGTCTAGTAGTAAAAGGATTTCAACAACAAAAGGGAATTGATTTCGATGAAATCTTTTCTCCGGTGGTTAAGATGACTTCCATCCGAGCGATGTTATGCTTGGTAGCAAGCTTGAATCTTGAGCTTGAACAATTAGATGTGAAAACATCATTTCTTCACGAAGACTTAGAAGAAGAGATCTACATGGAGCAACCAGTGGATTTTGAAGTAAATGGGAAAGAAACTTGGTATGCAAGTTGCAAAAGAGTCTGTACGGGTTGAAACAAGCATCTCGACAATGGTACAAGAAGTTCAACTCTTTCATGAGTAGTCATGGTTATAAGAAGACTCAGGCAGATCTATGTGTCTACTTCAAACGCTTCTCTGATAACAACTTTATCATATTGTTATTATATGTCGATGACATGTTGATTGTGGGATAAAATGTTTCTTCAATTCGTCAATTGAAAGTTTAGTTAGCGAAATCCTTTGACATGAAAGACTTAAGACTAGCACAACAAATTTTGGGCATGAATATTGTTCGTGATAGAAGAAACAAAAGGTTATGGCTATCACAAGAAAAATATGTTGAGTGTGTGCTACAACGTTTCAACATGTTGAATGCTAAACCAGTTAGCATTCCCCTTATAGATCATCTGAAGCTGAGTAAATAATCTTGTCCATCAACTAAAGAAGAGAAGGAAGACATGAGAAAGATTCCATATTCATCTGTTGTGAGGAGTCTGATGTATGTAATGGTTTGCACAAGGCCAGATATTGCACATGCTGTTGGAGTTGTAAGCAGATTCCTAGATAATCCGGGAAGACAACACTGGGAAGTAGTGAAGTGGATTCTGAGATATTTGAAGGGAAGCTCAAAGAAGTGCTTGTGTTATGGAGGATCCAAACCAATCTTAGAAGGCTATGTTAATGCCGACATTGTGGGAGATCTTGATCATAGAAAATCAACTTTGGGATATGTGTTTACATTTACCGGGGGAGCAATTTCTTGGCAATCTAAATTACAAAAATGTGTTGTGCTTTCTACGACCAAAGCAGAGTACATCTTAGCTGCTAAAGCAGGAAAAAAGATGATTTGGTTGAAGAGATTCTTTGAAGAGTTGGGTCAAAAGCAAGCTAACTGCATAGTATATTATGATAGTCAAAGTGCAATAGACTTAAGCAAGAATACTATGTATCACTCTCGAACAAAGCACATTGATAACCGATATCACTAGATACGAGAGCAACTGGAAAATGGAGTTTTTCATCTAGAGAAAATTCCAACAGAAGAGAACCTTTCAGATATGCTGACTAAAGTGATTCATCGGGAGAAGTTTGAGATGTGTAATGAGTTGATCGGCATAAGCTCCAACTAGGAGCTGGCTTGATACCCCCATGCATTTGGAGGGGGAGATTTGTTGAATCCAAACTCATTTCAAAGTAAACATAACCAAATTAGAGGCTAATTAATTTCAACCAAATAGGTGACTATTTAATATGGTAGTTATTTGGTTAGAAGTTGTGAAAATAGGAAGTTGGTTGTTAGTAGTTGGTATTAATTACCAAGTTGAAATGGTGTTAAAAATTTGCCTATAAAAGGGCATTCCTTCAAATCCAAAATTCATTCAAGCACATATCCATGTTTTTTTTAGAGAGTTTCCAACAAAAAGTATTTTTGAGAGTTAAATAATTTATTACCACAAGAAAGTAATTAGACAGTAGGAGTTGAGTGATTTTACCTTGTGAGTAAAATTTAGGTGTTTCTAGCTATCCTAAAATTATATCTAGAGTTTGGGTATACTTGAGAGAGCTTGTATTTTGTATTCTCATTATTTATTAGTGGAGTTATCGGTGTCAGTGGTTTTTTCCCTTTTAAGGGTTTCCACTTGAATCTCCGTGTCTCTTTATTGCTTTACTTGTTTTTACTATTGTCGTTGCGAATCTATTTTAGTTAACACATATCATCCGGCTACTGCATTAATTATTTGGGACCTAACAAACTACCCTTAAATTGTACTTGATTTACATTGTATTTTGACTAAAATCTTAAACAAATTGTCATTATTGCTCAACATATAAGAAATTCTTATCAATTTTTGCTCATAATTGTTTAAACACGTTTTTGTTGTTGTTGAAATGACATGGAAAACAACTTCAATACTTAGTCTTATTTTTTATTTTTGTAAATTCTAAATGTGGACACAGTTTAAGAGTGTACCTGTCACTTGATAACTACATATTTTTAATGTTATTATTCGTTTTTTTTTCAAAGTCGATAGTCAAATCACATTATTAGATGCTCTTATGTCAGTTTGCTAAGTTCTAATTCCAATATTGTATGCACAATCCATGAATATTCATTACACATTAAGGAAAACGTTAGCACTCTCTTTCCATTGTTTTTCTTATTATAAACGTAATGGATGATTGTTAGGAATCAATCGATTCAATCAATTAATAGATGATTGTTAGGAATCAATCGATTCAATCAATTGTGCATTTAAAATTTTACGATGGTTTCAATATTATTTCTAACAACAATTACATCCTAACATTTTGGAAATTACGAGTGGATGATGTTACGATATGAGGACTATGCTGAAAAAAACATTAAAATGATAATTTAATTTTTTATTTAAAAATACGAGTTAAAAAGATATAAATAAAAATTAATTTATCAAAGAGATTGAATAATAAACTATCATCTCTTCATTAGTAAATGCAATGCTTATTTTAAAAAAATTTGTTTAATTTGAACTTACATTAAATGAAAAGAAAAATTCTCAACTTGTTCCAGATATGATCCGAACATGAAATCTATAGAGTTCGCAACTTCCATCTTAACCATTAGGGCAAGAAATCTTAAGCAAGCGTGTCCTCGCCGCTTTACAATGATTAATTAATAATCATCTTTACTTTTTGTATGTTCAAAATTAAAATATATTTGTGTAAATAGTAAGATTGTAATAATTATTATAAACAGCTTAAACGATATTGTCTGTTTTGGTGACGTTTATGACCAACCTCACACCTTTAAAACGTGTCATTCAAGTTAAGGCATTCAGGGCCTTGCTTAGAAACAAGCTCAGTGGATTCTCCAAGAGCGATGTGGGATATTCATCCCTAACACACATCGTCATTGGGATCGTGCTGATAACGTGTTATAAACAGCTTGAAGGATATTGTCTACTTTGACGCCGTTTATGGCTAACCTCACGACTTTAAAACACGTCATTCAAGTTAAGGCCTTCAGGGTCCTGCTTATAAACAAGCTCAGTGTATCATCTGAGAACGATTTGGGATATTCATTCCTAACATAAGTAACTTTCTGAGAAAACCTACCGCAAAACCATATTTAATATTAAAGTACTAAAAATTATAAAATTCATTCTCTTTCTATTTTACTTATATTTTCTATCTTAAGAGGTTAAAATGAATTTATCTCTCCATTTTTTTAAGCACTAACTTTTAGAATAATTGTTTATCATATCCTTAAAATTATTTTCATATATATATATATA
>CATIWQ010037886.1:0-11036 GCA_949673415.1 Euphorbia schlechtendalii
AAAATCTAACAAAGTAACTAAAAACCAAAATAAATGCAAACCAATGCAAACATGAAACTAAACACCCAAAATGACATCGAATTACGTCCTGTTTTACACCGAAATTGATCGAAAGATAGGTCCGAAACGGACCCTATCAGCCACATATCCTTAAGTCAAATTAAGGTTATGTAGTGTGACCCCCCATCGAGTATCTCCCGGTCGTTTCAAAAAAGTATCTTGATTTTTCCCGGTGCCGGATAATCTTTCTCCACTTTCAAGCTCTGCAACCTTTCTAGTATGCTCTAATTGTCGAAGGTAGTCCGCTCTTTTGCAAGAAGATCCACATACATTCACAATCATTGCAAGGTAATTGAAAAAGTCACAAGTGTATCGGTTCACCTTACATACCGAAACAATTACCAATTGGAGTTGATGTGCAAAACAATGGCATACCAAGAACTAGGATTTTCTCTCAAGATTAGTACCTTTGATCCATTAAACTCACCTCTCATATTTGATGCACCATCATATCCTTGACCTCTCAATCTCGATAAAGATAAACCATGTTTGGAAAACAAAGAATCAATACCCTCCTTCAAACATTTTGTCGATGTCTCCCTTACATGTACCAAACTTAAAATTCTTTCAACTACTTGCCCACACATATTTACATATCTAATAATAACACCCATTTGTTCCTTTACAGAACAATCACGAGCCTCATCAACCAAAATAGAAAACAACCTATCACCAAGGTCAGCTAATATAGCAAGAGTGTTTTCACAAGCACAAGCGTTCACCATGTCTTTTTGAATTGGTGGAGATGTCATTTGACTATTTCCTGTTGTATTTCCCAATATAACACTTCCAAATTCTTCATTTCTTGAACAATATAACTCAAACTTTGTTTTTGTTTTTTGCAATTCTCAAACATAATTCTTGCTTTGTTGTGCTCACTATCAATTGAACCAACATGAGTTTTGAACTTTGCTAATGCATCTTTCCAATTAGACATCCCAACCTTGGTAAACACATCATTGTCTTTCAAATTATCTTTAAAAAGAAAGCACAAAAAAAGTAGCATCCTTTGCTACACTATACTCCACCAATTAAATTTTTCGAACCAGACATCCCTAAAACCCCTCATATCTTTCCCCGAGTAAATTTTTTTTGGGTAGTTGTGCCCTTTGGGTTCACAAGGACCCATAGTTACATATTGCCTTCGTATGCGGTCTTGCACATTAGCATCAAAATAACAGTCAGGCTTACGTAAACCAGGATCGTGTATTATATCATTAGGATCAATCTTTGGATCATTATTTTGTAAAGTTTGTGGTGCTTGTTCAACTAAAATATTACTAGGATATTCATCCGGAACTCTAGGTATGTTTGGTCCAAAATATTTATGAATTTTAACATTAAAGGAAACCTACAAAATTGGAGAGAAATCAAATGAACACTTGAACATTTATTTTCAATAACTAAAAAGAAAGTAAACAGCAGTAACAGACGAAAGTTTTTTTTTGCATTCATCTTAAATCTGTACATATGATACAAAGTAACACGAATATAATATAATTAAAGCAAACAAAAGTCTTCTTTATATCTCAATTGCATAAGAGAAAAAGCCCCTTTGTGATTTTGTCCTTAATTAATCGGATGAAACCATGCTCAAAAGCTCAACAACAGTCCCTCTCTAAAGCTACCTTCAAACAATATCTCAAAATGAATTTGAATATGAGCTGCCTCTAAAGTTACATTAATTCATGTTCTTGTGATAAATTACATTGCAAAAAAGCAGGCATTTGAAAATTATTCAAAATATTAACAAAGAATTTTTAAGCAAGTAGCAAATACATATTAACATATAAAGGATGAAAACCTCTTGCTTTAACAAGTAATAATTAAATAAAGAAAGACAAAGGATTGAAAAAACAAAAAGAGCAGGTTAAGTGAGGCATAATTTGGACTTTTTACCTTTTATATATTTACATTTCCTCTATGTGTGATCGTTCAATAGGTTGAATAAAAAATATTAAAGAAACATTGGCCATCATTTTCACCAATAAAACCTCAGGCCATTATTGTTGTCGTTCCCAGGGGAAAATCAGTAGCCAAAGTTCCAAAGGATATGCGTTTCAATGGTTTTTATCAGTCAGAACTCCAATTCTCTAAATCCAAATTCTAAAACATAACACACAAAATAGAAAAAATAACATGTTATATGTGGCTTTTGAGGGCTCGGCGGAGTCTGAAGGTTCTTTACCGGCTGGACAGTGATGGTAAAATTATTCACAATTCAGATTAAATCGTCAACCGGTGGAGGCACAGCAAGTGAGCAAGAGCGTGGTTGTGGTGAGTTTGCGTAATTTCCTGAGTATAACCTAACTTGCCCAATTAGTGAGATTAAATGTCGTCATTTCGGCATTTTAAAACTAAAGACAAAACGATGCCATTTTATATCATCATTAAGGTACAATTTAAAGAACAGAAACTCAAGCTTGAAGAAGAAATGTAGGTACAAATTTGTAGAAGAACAAGGGAGGCGACGGGAAAGAACAAGGTGACATCAGATGGGGGGTCACAAAATTTCGTCTAAGAGGGGAGGCGGCCGCCACCCTCCGCCTCCCCCTACCTCTGCCACTACTTTAGGATTCGAGTCTCCACATTCATTGTAGTTTGCAAATGAAGATAATCTAATCCTGACTTTTTCTGCTCCTATCTCGTTTACTACAGCTTCAACTACTTCTAAAGCTAAACTGCATCTTTTCTCGATGGACCTGCCATATTGGTCTATTTTGTCATTTACTGAGTCTTTTAAGAACTGGTCGATTAGGTAGCCGAGAGCTCCATGGAGCTCAACTCCATCAAAACCTTCATGACCAAAATGAAAATTTTGAATGTTACATTAAAATGAATATCAAGTATATCAAAAATTTTGAGATATGGCTTTTGAAGCTATTTTGAAATAGGCAAATAAGATAATTAGAAAATAATGTGTTATGATAATATTTGATTTTATGTTGATACAATTAGATTTACAATTGAAATTATATTTGTTAGGTGTAGATTTTGGTTTATACTAATCATCTTTGTAAGCTTATAAATAGGTAGGCATTCATATCCATAATAAAATTGTGTTCATATGTGTCATTTGCAAAGGTACTGTAGTTGCAATATTCTTGTACCATTTTATTCTTTTCATTTTCATTCGATATTCATATTTTTACAACAAAAAGACTATTTTTTAATCCTTGAGATTGAAGAGCAATGAGCAATGCTAATAATTTAGTCCAAGAAAGAAGAAAAGATGGAAATAGTACCAGCTTGAATGGCATTTCTTGCAGCAATTCTAAAATGATTAACAATTAGAGGAATTTTCACGGGTTGATAGGCATCTAGGGGGTGTGGGCTCTGCAACATCAATCGGAAACTAGTATAGCATCGCTTCCAAGAACAATTCTATACCTTAAATTTAGAGATTTGGGTTCGGATAAAGTTACCTTTTTCATTGCTGAAGTTAATTTCTTGTTACAAACAAAAGCTATGCCAATATTTAGCATTTAACATATTCATATTGTCGAAGATTCATTAAAAAACATGAAGATGAGAAGAAAGACATTGTTTTAAGCCTAATCTTAGCTATACTAAGACAACATCATGACGTAAACAAATGTTTATACTCAACTACTCATCCAAGATTTCATACAAAGTACTTACATTGGGTTACAATTGAAGTCGGTTCAAGCAAAGTTGCAAAATAGAGGTTAAAAGGAAAAAATATACAAAACGGGGCATTCTACCTTTAAATCTAGTAGGCAGAAATCGATTCCGGTGCCGGAATCATTGAACCTGATACCAGGTTTTGTTGGTTTGTTGATGTTCCCTAGTTCTAAAGGTATTGGTTAATATAATCTCACATTATAAAGGCAATAATTTACTACATTTATATCTTGTGCTATAATATGAGTAAAGTATCCATTGATTGATAATCATAAAAATCCCATGTTTGTTTTAATCATGGAAATGAATAAAACAAAAGACTTGTATGTTGGATGATCTATAGCAATGTAGTTGTTATGTTACTTAATAAAGTGGATCATGAACATGGGACTAGACTGATCCACACAGCAAAGTCACGTGGTTGTATGTCATAGACAATTTGCTGAGTAGGTCTCAAATGTCCTCGGATTTGATTTCAACTTATTACTGATGTGAAATTGAGTATGATGTAGTATATTACTAACAGATCCATAAATATTATATTACAAGTACGAGTATGCTTAGCATATTTCATGACCACATTAGTTAGTGTTGAAATGATAGGACTCCAATTCGAATTGTTAAACCGAAATGAATCAATAGCCACTTGATGAATAAAAAGGATAAGGACGTCCAATAAGTCATTGACTTATTTTATCATTTTATTCTAGATCAAAAAATACGATAAACTGCATAAGGGGATGACAAACACCATGCCTCTTGTTCATCATATTTATGTCAACTGGAAAAGTACTTTGTGAGATAACTACTAGGTTTAGTATCCTTAATAGATGGCTGTACTCTGTCTCAATTGGAGGCTGTAATGGTTTACTAGCGCTTACAGTCTTTGAATTAATCTCATTGCCAACATATGGACAGACTCAAAGGATTGTGCACTTAGAACTACTGATTTAATAAAATCAACTTGTGTTTTATTTAATTCGAAATTAAATTTTAATGATTCAAAATTATCCAAAGTCTGTTTTGAGAGTTAAAACGGTTGAACTGAATTGTATTAAAATATCATTACTATTATTTTGTTAATTCGGTGTCATAAATTCTAATATTTTAAAAGTATAAATTTTAATTAATTGGAATTAAAAGTTAAAATCTTAAGTTGTGAAATTAATATTTAAAATATTCTAAAGGTGAAATTAGCCCATATAGACTGTGATACCGATTATAGTTGGGATACTAAATTTTGTATTGTGACACCCTAATTCGAGTGGGAGCAAAATTGCTTCTTTTGCAAAACGTTCATTAACCATTGGGTTTTAACGGGCTTAAAGTCACAATTATCAAAATTAAGCTATTTTACCGAGTATCTCGGCTAAATATAATAGATGTAATTATAATTGTCATGATCAATGCATCATATTTGTATATATAAGCATAACGATTACTATGTTAAAAATTCATATTTGAGAATTTTATGAACCCATATGTGAATTGGTTTAAATATTCAATATTTGTTAATAATACCCACAAAAATTATAAATTATGATTTTGAACCTGATTTTATATACAGAATATGGATACATAATTTTTAAAATAATTAGATGGGCCCGATTCATTATACAAGCTGATAATACTTTAATAATCCATTAAATATTGAGTCGCTTGAAAGTGTATCCTGGATTCACGCCTCTACCATACATTGTAGCACAATGTGCAATATGCTCAGCATGGCACATTGTGTCCTTAGTGTGCCGCAAAGGGTTAGGATACTTAGTATGGCTAACATGTGGAATGACAGTTTGACTCAATAGGTTTATATTTTAACTTAGTTGGGCCTAAGAACACATATGGGTAAAGTATCAATACTTCCATCAACCAAGAGTCCGTTTGAGAAAAAGATTGGATAGTCTATCCTACCAGACATTCAATAATGGGTTTTACGTTCAGGCTCAGTCCGGCTCATTATTGAAGTATTGTGGATCTTGGAGAAAACCAATGAAATCATCAACATATAGTAATTAGGATTAATTAATTTGATTAATGACTTTAAAGACCTTTATTTTCAACCTTGTATCGATTATTCTATGTAGAATAACAAACTAATTTGACCAACACTAACAACCAATCATTCAAACTGCGACATATCCATGAAATGGACTGGTTATCTATGCAATACTTCATTGATTGGGCTCAAGATTTCTTTTGAGACATGAATAAAAGGAATTTGGTAGATAGGTCAAATGCTCAAGTTGGGTGGTATGTAAATTCAAAAAATGGAAAAGAGGGATGTGAAACACCTTGTGTTGGCTATAATGGCGCCTAAATTGTGCAAACAGTTAGAGGAGATATAAGCCTATGATATGGTAAAGTCTCTTAACGAGGCATTTCATGAGCAAATTTATCAAGGGAGATTCTTGATCACTAAGATGTTTTAATCATATAAGATGGATACTATGATTTCAACTTAATACTAATTTGTAGAATTTGGAGAAACTCGCTAAGAGTTTGGTTCATATTAGGGTATTAGTATGAGACTTAATAGTTAGAACTATCTTGGCCTTTCTATTTGAATCCTATAATCGATTCATTATGGCCCACACGATATAGATGAGTATGACCACGGCAAGCTACAATAGTTTCTTAAGTTGGCCAAGGGTTCGGTTAATGGGACTCAGCCAGAGTTGATATTTAATAAACATTTCAACATAAGAGCATATATGAGACATTGCTAGTCAAGGGTCTCAAAACTAAATGAAAGTTAAGTCTATACTACGTCCAAAGGACATCAATATCTAATACAAGTATCTTGGAAATAGTATAAGAACATGTTGTGAGCGGACGACACAGAGCGGTGGGCTAAGAGCGCGCAGGATCATAGTCGCGGTCCACCGGGGTGTTTGAAAAAGAAGAAAAAGCACCGGGTCGGGGACCCGGGAGAAAAATGTTAAAAGAGAAAAAGGCAAAAATGTTTTAGATCGGTTCGAACCCGAATCCGCCGTCTCTCAGTGTGGAGTCACCACCTGGATTAGCTCTTTCCAGGAATTAGAGTCCTGTGAGGCTTAACGTCCGGGGGATGGCCCACCAAGACACAGAGATTCGGGTCCGGGATAAGTTGCTTATTTCTTAAGTGATCATAATATATTACATCTATAGAAAACCATTTTCTTTTAATTGTGCATATTCGCACTTAGGTCGTTTTTGAGTTTATATGCATGATTCACGTATTGCGAAATAATAAATCATTCACAAAGCGGAAAAATAAACCATCCACAAAACAGTAAGTAAATGCGGAAAGTAAATGCAGAAAAGTAAAATTACAAGGCTTTCAAAAATCGGGGATGCAACCACCCGCTACCCTATTAATTACATTTTCTGTAAAATATGTTCAATACCCGAAGGAAAATAAATCCTAAACGTACATCTAGCCTGCATCCACAAAGGTTATCACAGGGGATATATCACGTATGCTCGATTTAATTTTGGCGAGGCCCGTGTGGCCTAATTAAAACATCGGCGATTTAAAGTTGTTAATTTAAATAAAAATAGTTCATTTTTATTTACACGTGTGTTGGTCAATTTTGGTTAATGAAAATGATCGCATGGAAAAATGTGAGGTCTGTTATCCGGGAATATATTTTATCCCCTTTGTGGGGGTATTCTAATACAAAAATTAAAAAAGAAATAAAAGAAGAAGGAGAATTACAACATTATTTACAATAAAAATAATTATTAGGCCAAAAATAAAAACTAAAAAGAAAAGAAGATGAACATGGAATTTGCAACTCTAGGAACTCAGAGGCTTTACCCTTTTGGTGTGAATCCACTTCGGCGTGTCCGTTCGATCCCTGGGAGCGTTCCTCGTTCGTTTTTGTAGTTTAGGTGATTTAACGTGAAAAGGTTGATGTAAAAGGTAAAAAAATCTCCGTTTAATTCTTGGGTTTTTAATGTAATTTAATAAAAAAAATTGTTTTGCTGGAAAATAAAGTGTTTATTTATCCAAAAGATAATCAAACTCGGGTTCTAAATTTATTTTAGACCCGAGGATATCTGAGGATTTAAGAAGAAAAGACGAAGAAATTTTATAAAAAGATGAAGAAATTTGAAATCCGAAAGTGTTTTAGATCTAAGAAAAAGTTAGAAGAACGTAAGAAATATTGTTTTTATTTTTTGTTCTGAAAGAGAGGATTTTTCTCTGAATTTTTCTGGCCCCGTGTACAGAAAAAGACCCGACTATTTATAAATAAAAAGTCCCGAAAATCTAAAAAAGGCAAGTTTTTCCTGCGAAGCTCCTCGCCGAAGAAAAGGCCTCGCGGAGCTCTTCGCGAGGCCTCGCGCGAGGCTCGCTTGCGCGTCCGCGAGGCTGCCTCGCGCGCATGCCGCGAGGGTAGGAACCCTCGCGGGGAGGCCCCGCGAGGGTTCCTTAGGACCCTCGCGGGCAAGCCCCATGAGGGGCTCTTAGGACCCTCTTGGGGAGGCCCTGCGAGGGTCCCTTAGGACCCTCACGGGCAGGCCCCGCGAGGGTTCCTTAGGACCCTTGCGGGCAGGCCCCGCGAGGGTCCCTTAGGACTCTCGCGGGGAGCGCGGGCTGCCTTGCGCAGCCTCGCGCGAGGCTGCCTCCTCGCTAGGCTGCCTCAGCGCGAGGCTCCTCGCGATCGGCATTACGTCTTCTTCCATTTTTTTTATTATTTTATATATTTTTTTTCTTTTTTTGTATTTTTTTAGTTAAATAATTTAAAACGTCCGAGGAGGATTCCCATTTGAAGATCCTCGGATGGTCGAAAATCATGTGATTCGAGGATAAATTTCCTGAAAAGCCATCATCATTGAACGCGCGAGCTGGTACAAAATCCCGTGCTCACAGCTACCCCTTATGTGATAATTGCTGGTTGTATAACCAATATTATCACACGAAAAGAGCGGAGGGATTAAGAATATACCTGATTGGTGCGGTTAGTGACTTCTCGTTCCCAATTGGCGATGACATAGGCCTTCCTTTCTGCGCTGTGTCTCCATAGGGTTATTCGTCTCCTTCTTCAGAATCCCTTAGGTGTTTGATGCCCCTTATGGGTGGGTTGACCATTTCTTTCTGCGGTGTCCCTGTTGTGATCGGCAACCGTTTCATTCTTCGGTTGAGACTGTTTCATTCTTCAGTCATTGAGATAACCGTTTCCTTCTTCGGTTGTGTTTTGACCTGCTTCCTGTAACAAATCAGAGAAAAGATAATGTTAGTACATTTTATAATGAATGTTTTAATTATTTGATTGAGTTTATGCGGAGCAAAAATTTTTGCTCCTTCAATCAAAAATTAAAACATGAGGAATAAATAAGTTTAATAGAAATTCAGGGATGTCCCAAGAACTGCTCCATTGTAGGAGGCTTTTGTTGCAATGTTGAATTTAGGCTTGAGTGGGCCACCTTCTTGCTAGTAGATTCCTCATTTGGAGGTGGAGGCATCTTCTTTACCTGTAAATGACATGATACGAATGTTATGTATGCATGATTTATGCATGAACAATATTTATCATATGATGTATGTTTGTCTATTGCTGGCGTCGTGTGCTTCGTTTGTTGAAGAGCCTTCTCTAATGCATGGTTGCCCCTATGACTTGTCTTGTTAGGGATTCCACGGACGACTCCATCAAAACGACGACCATGGGTTCGTTGAATCAAATTCTAGTTCATAGCTTAGATCTGATTTGAGGAAAGTCTGGATGAATCGTCGATCCTGCGTTGTGTTGATGATGATCGCTGAATCTATTTGTCTAAAGTGTTGAAGGTATATGATGTTTCGTACTGTTCCAAAGAGGAGATGATGAGTTTGATAATTCTTTGGTTCTAAGTTTTGCATGGATCGCCCTTGCGGGTTTTCAATCTATCGAACCTTATCTTAATTTTTGCCTAGACCGCCCTTTCAGGTTTTCAATCCAGCAGACTTATTTTTCTTTTTTTCATTTTTCTTTTCTTTTTTTTAGATGTTTATTTGCGACATTCTACCATTGATATGCAAGCAATCAAAATAAACATATGCATAAAGATTCAGCAAAAATGACAATTCATTGATGAACTTAACAGGGGTATAAATGTTTCAAATGATTCGACTCCTTCCATCAATTAGCCTTTTCGGGTTTTCTAACCAATGTTATTCTCTCGATGTCCTAATTTTTGCCAGAGCCGCCCTTTTCAGGTTTTCAACTCAGCAGACTATTCTTTTTGTGGGTTGAAAAGAAGCCCTAATTTTTGCTCAACTAACTGAGTGTTAATTGACAGGCTGATTACAAATTTATTCTCTCTTTTTTTCGTACCGCTTTTTAGAGACTTATTTCTTTCACCTATGCGTGATAGCAATTGTGTAAAGATTTGGTGGATTTGGTAGATCAGTCATCGTTCATGTCCATGACTTCAGTTGTCATCTCGTTCAGCATTTCTGGTCGATTGGTTGGTGCTCACGCCGCTTTGCTGGTTTGAAGCATATGTGATGAGTCTTGATTATTAGCGTTTCCTCTGATGGTGCGATGATTTCCCCACAAATAGTAGCGAGTCGTGTGAAGAAGTTGTTGACATGTTCAACAATTTGGCTCGTTTTTATCTTTAGTATTGACCTTTGTATGATCCTTTACTCGATTGTTCCATGAATTATGGTAATTCGTGTGATGTTCCATCGATTGTTTGATCTTGCGACTGGTTGTGATGAAGTTTTTGACGTGTTCAATGATTCATCTTCTTCCTTGTGATGTTGCGCCGGTTTTTTTTTTTTTGGTCTTGTGAATGGTTGTGATGGAGTTGTTGACGTGTTCAACAATTTGTCTCCTTCTTTGTGATGTTGCGCCGGTTTTTTGATCTCAACTTTCTTGGTCGATATTTTTATCCTTATTCTGGCTTCGATCCTTTTGATCTTTGCGTGCTTCGTTCTCTTGGTTGAGTTAGTGGACATTTCATGCTCGGAGATCTTTCCATTGATCTTTCATCATTTGATCTTTGCATGCTTCATCCTTTTGGTTGAGTGGACATTTCATTCTCGGAGATCCTTCCATTGATCTTTCGCCATTTGATCTTTGCATGCTTCATCCTTTTGGTTGAGTCAGTGGATGTTTCGTGCTTGGAGATCTTTCCATTGATCTTTCGTCCTTGTATGATGAGGCAATTGCTATCACGCGTTGTCTAAGTACATTTATTTATCTCTCACTTTCTCTCACGAGTCAAATCATTTGAATTTTTGGGGAATCCATTTATACCCAAATTAATTTCATGAAATAATGTGTCACATATGCTAAAAACATTATGTATATGTTTATGAGAATGCGTGATGTCATTGATAAAATATCAAGCAAGTAAAC
>CATIWQ010037913.1:0-29025 GCA_949673415.1 Euphorbia schlechtendalii
AATATTTGAAATGTGTAATATACTAAGATGAAATTCAATTATCACGATATTTCATTTGTGCATAAGTTTGTTTTTTATTGTGATTTTTGTTTAGTTAATCATGGATTACACTAAAATGGGAGAGGATTGTTGGTATTTTAGTGTAATTAGATCAACTAGTTGATCAATGCAATCATAATATTTCATCGAACAAGTTAGGAGAGTGCAGAGTGCACGCTTGTTCGAGTTCTATTACGATACAAAGCTTACGAGGATCCGGGAATGACTTTTTACAACGCTTCTGTTTAGAACAGTTGCGACTACTCGAATGGACACGACTTTTCGCAATGCTATTCTTTGAACAGTTGTGACTGCTCGTTTCATGCTTAAAAACACTTGACATTGACAATGATTCCAAATGTCATTTTGTTTTGATTACGTTTTCTGAAATCTAGTTCATTCTATTTCACTATAAAAATACATTCTAAAATCTTGAGTTTTACTCGGATTTTATTCGATTGAAAAATTTAGAAAAATCATTGAATTAGTTTCTATCTGAAAATGTTATCACAACTTCAGAGAATAATTAAGTTATTTTCAACGATCCCCAACAAAGAGGAAGGCGATTTCAATGGCGACGAGGAGCGTTGCAGCATCAGTCGTAATTTGGAGGATGTAGTGAGTGTAGGCGTATCAGGTCTTTGAAATCGGCTCTGAACATGAATCTGATCCTGTCTAACTCCTCCATTTTCTTTGAAAAGTTTCATCACTGCTCGTGGCTGATGCATCCGCTGCAGTGGGCTTCCGACCAGTCTGTTTTCGTCGGCACAAGAGAGATCCTCTGTCTGCCGTTGCTTCTGCACGGAGCTGGTTCGATTGGGAAGAGGGGAATAATTGGAGGGAGACGGAGCCACTGGTGAAATGATTACGATTAACTGCTTTTTCTGGCATCGATGCGCCGGTGAGGATTAACTGCTTTTTCTAGCATCGATGCGCCGACTTCAACCACTGATTCAATTATTCCCCTTCCCCTTCCCCTTCTATTGAATTTAATTACAATTTAACCTAATTTAACCACAATCTCGATTCGATTAGCTAAATGTAAAAGCAGCCTAATGAAATCAAATCCTCAGAACTGCCGCTGCTTCTTCTAGTCACAACCGCGCAATCTAACGGGAATGAGAGGCGAATTTGATTGGTGTCAGAACGAGGGGGAAAAAGGAGAAAGAAAGGAGCCGTTGATAACTATACTATTTTTTGAAATGGCAAAAGTATAATTGTGAGTAAATTGGAATAATTTGTAATTAGTCCCTCAACTTTCTAGCTCTAATGATTTCTTCCATAAATTGAGATAAAATAAAGTAGCCCATTCTAAAGGGCCCTTTAGTTCTAATGCCAGATTGGGATGGGCTTTATGAGATTTGGCTTTTTTTTTTTTTGGTTACATGGGGGAGAAGAAACCTAAAGAACCGAACCTGAGAACCGGACCGAACTAAACTAATTAGGTTCGGTTCTTGGTTCTAATAGTTTGGAAATTTGGTTTTAGGTTTAGTTCTCGGTTTTGAGAAAAAAATAAAAAAAACCGAGAACCAAACCTAATTAAAAGAAATTAATATTCTTTTCTACTTTTACAGTTCATTCACGTTTTATTCTTTTCAAGATTTCATAATATAATTTTTTTATATCTTATATGGTAGGTTATTGAGATGGAAAAAGTGTTTTACATGTTAGTGATCGTGTTCATTCCTTATATATTTGTTTAATTTCTTATTATAATGATCGTTAAATTTAATTTTATTTTTTCAAACAATAGTTAATTCTTTAACTTGAAAATAATTATTACATTTTTAAATTTGCTATCCCAAAAAATAGTTACATTTTTTTTATGAAAATGCAATTTGATTTTATATGGAACCGAACCGAAGCAAAATCTATTCGGTTCGGCATTAGGTTCCTAATTTTTTTATTATTTGATTTTTGGTTTATTTGATTCGGTTCGGTTTTTGGACCGAACCGACCAATGCTCCTCCCTAGTCGCATTTTCCAAATAAATCAAAACATATTGATTCCACTATCAATGAATATTAAATATCATGGATAATTAGGATTAGATTAACTACTAAAGATTATATGCCATATTGATTATATTTGTCACAAATAAGAAAAGATATTGATGTGAAAGATTTTGTTTCAAAATTCTTGCAACTTGGGTTGGTAATATGAACCAAAAGGTTGTAAAATGAATATATGTAAAGACTATTTTTAGTTATTTATTGTGTATATTTTTAGCTAGTCAACTAACACAATCTGAAACACTCTCAGAGAAAGGTTTTAACCGGTAAAGTGCAACTAAACAAGATAATACCAAATGGCATATTTTACACATACAAACCTCATCTTTTCAATCTTTTTGTTATTTTAAAACATAAGACTTGTTTATTCATGTTCTATCGTAAGTAAAAAATTTATCATGTGCACTTAGTGAAAAATACATTGGTAGGTGCTAAATTTCGAATAAAACAAAAAAAGTTGTTCGTAAATTAAGTAATCGCGATCGAACATATAATTTCTCATCATATATATGCATTAATACGATCATATTAATAATTTATATGTTAAAATAAGAAATAAGACAACACGATTAAAATAAGAAGACGCATGGAATTTAATGATGTAATCATGATGTTCTGAATATCTCGCGAATCCCCGCAACAAAAATGGTTAGATCGGCTAGCCATATACACATAAAATAAATGGTAACTTGGTGTAGGAACATAGCACCAAAAGGAAAACAATATAAAAGGAGTAGAGAAAGACAATGAGTTACATTCTTGCATGTAAGAGAGAGAGAGAGAGTAGCAAGAAGGTGGTCCGTACAAATGGAGGAGAGAGAAGTGCCATTTATAGGTTTATGGATTCTGTATTGAGGGCGTAGATAAATTATAGTCAAATAAAAAAGAACAAAAAACAACGACAAACATTAATTGCAATGCAATACTAGGCGTAACCGCTGTGTTTCTGCTGCTTTTCTTGGGTCCATTTTCATTTTCATTCTCTTCCAAATTAACAAATTGTTCTAATGGCGACTGGTTCTGTTGAAGAAGATGATAAAACTTCTTCTGCTCCATGGTATGCCAGAGTTCTTATTCACCCTCTCTCATTTGGGTACGTTCTGGTTTTTTTTTTTTTCCATCATTTTGCCTGCAATTTTCGTTTTGTTTTTTTTTTTCTGGATATGAGCTTTCTTGGACTTATGGAATCCTATCATCATTTCCTTTGAATCAGTGTTATCTTACTTATTCAATTAAATTGATATGGATGGATAATTCTTCAACCAAGTTTCTTGTTTGTGTTAAAAATAAACAATGTTTGGATGTCATAAAATCGGGTTTGTTTTGTTGATTCAGCAAGGAGGAAAAAGATTATTGCCTGTTATCACAAAAACATCATCAACCAACAAAGATTCCTGCCAAACTCAAGAAATTCAGCAAAATGCTATCATTTTCTGCATCTTCCCAAGGTACCATATAATAGTTGATTTATTTTTAGTTCATGTATGTTTATATAAATCAGAAGTTGAAAGATGAAAATGGTAATTTTAGACTTGACAGAAAATGAGAGGCAAGACAGATCTTCTCCAACAGGAGTTATAGAAGCGGGTGAGAAATGCTTCGAATCTCCTCTCTCGAACTCTCCTTCTCCTAGGGAAGAAATTCGCGAAGTTCGACCGCATTCCCATTGGAGTCGATTTGCCAAGATATGGAAGCACAGATTGAACAAGCATTTCAACGCCTCCCATAATCCTCTTCCTGGCCGTAAAGTTTCCCATGAAAGAAAAAGTAGAAGCTCTAGAGAGAATCCTCAACTTAGAGATTTGTTCAAGTTCAAATCTTCTTTGAAGAACTACTCCATTTCTGACCTCCAACTAGCATCCAACAATTTCGCCCCTGGTAATTCATTAATTCGATTACATTAATTTCTTGATCAATCATTGGCATGTATGTAAAAATCGATATGATGTGATACAATTGTTGTTGCAGAAAACATGATTGGAAGGGGTGGTTTTGCTGAGGTATACAAGGGTCGTTTGCGAAATGGAGAGCTTGTAGCTATAAAGCGGCTTTCAAAGGGAACTGCAGAAGAAAAAACCGCACTATTTTTATCGGAGCTTGGGATACTGGCTCACGTGGATCATCCAAACACTGCTAAGTTGCTTGGATGTGGCATTGAAGGAGGGATGCACCTTGTTTTCGAGTTGTCTAGATTGGGGAGTCTAAAATCTGTCCTTCATGGTTTGTCCTGTTTCTTCAGATTGATTAATTTCATTGATTCCAAATAACATAAATGAGTTAATTGTGCTTGTAATAAAATGAATGACAGGTTCATCAGGGGTGAAACTTGACTGGAGTAAACGATACAAAATAGCGCTTGGAACAGCACAAGGACTGATGTACCTTCATCAGAATTGCCGAAAACGAATCATCCATAGAGATATCAAGGCAGACAATATTCTTCTTACTGAAGATTTCGAGCCTCAGGTATTTCTAAATTCTACTCGAACCTTGCAATTCCGAAATCTATATTACACCATCTTGATCCAAATGTTTATATCGAAAATTCCGTTCTAGATTTGTGATTTTGGGCTAGCTAAATGGCTTCCGAGACAATGGACTCATCACAATGTATCGAAATTCGAAGGCACATTTGGGTTTGTGATTCTGTAAACAAATTCCCTTTTTCGTACAAGTAACCTCTTAATGTGAGTAGACAAAGGGCTTAATTTTGAATTGATGAAATGCAGATACTTTGCTCCTGAATACTTTATGCATGGTATAGTGGACGAGAAGACAGATATATATGCGTTCGGGGTACTACTTCTAGAGATCATAACAGGGCGGCCTGCTGTCGATGGTTCACAGCAAAGCCTTGTCATATGGGTAACATATATAGTTTACATTTATGTAGATTATAACAAGTTATACATTTTCGGGTACGAATGTAGATAACTCGTCTCGTCTTTTGTTGTGTTGTTGGGTTCAGGCAAAGCCTTTAATGGATAACAATGATATGAAGGCAATTGCGGATCCTTCTCTGGGGGAAGATTATGACATTGAAGAAATGGAGCATGCTATTTTGACCGCCTCTTTATGCGTTCAGCAATCTCCGATTTTACGCCCTCGAATGAATCAGGAAAGTTGATGTTCTTTGCTTATCTAATAGTTATGAAGGCAATCAAGAAAAAGTAATTAAAAGTAGGAATGTTTGTGTGTGCAGGTAGTGGTATTACTAAAAGGGGAGGAATACAGAAAACAAGGGACACAAGTGGAGTTGCAAAGAACATACTCGGAGGAGCTGTTAGATGCTCAAGAATACAACTCAACTAAGCAGCATTTGAATCAAATCAAACGACACAAGGACATTGCTCTTTCCTGACTACCTACTCCTAATATTAGACATGATCACAAATGACATTGATAATCTTTTACTTTTAGACTGAGTAGTTCAGTTTATTTTCCCTAGCTGCCTAGATTTGCAATTTAATTTTTAGGAGTGTGATCTAAATTAAACTCATTTGTATGGACATCAATGTGTTTTCCTTGGCATTTGATGGAAAATCAAATTCCATGTAAAACATTATCTTTTTCATTAATTAATTGTCCCATACCATTCTCTCTTCATACATTTATTATATATTATTGAAAATAGATAATTGATCTAAACTTTGATATACACATTTTTCATACATTAATTAATGAAAATAAAGAATAGATAAAATTGACTTTATCAAACTCATTATTCAACGTCATTATGTTATCCATCAGCAACACAAAAGGTTAAATTATTAATGTTATCGTATCAATTGATTAAGCTAAAGATTTCATCCGAGTTCAAATAATTTTATAGAGAATATTATTTTAGAAGTTATTTTAAGTTTAAAACTTCATTAGTACATTTTGAATATAATTACAAATATGTATTCCTGTTATTTTAAAATGACAAATTTATACATATAAATATATTTCAGAATATGCCTCTATAATATGAACCACGGTAATTTAAATTCAACACTGTTTTATACTGAAAATTATGGTCCAGTTAAATAAATTTTTTTACCCAATTCAGTAAATATAAATCCAAAACTAACACTCTTACATAGTTTGATAAGTTGACCGGCAATCGTGGTTTTACAAGTGAACCGGCCGGAGTAGTGCTTTTTCCAGTTATTGGCTGCAAGCACCCTTGGAACAATAGCCGCCTCGCCTCGCTTATCTCCTCCTCCTCTGTCCTTCTCTATCGCCGAACCAGGTAAACTCTTATTCTGCTTCATGTTATTTGTGGTCAATTTTGCAATCAGCACCCTCATCTTGCAATCTCTGGGTCGCCTGAGTTTCGGCATTCGGGGGCTTGTGTAGCATAACAAGTTACAAATTCTTAGTTTTTTCTCTGATTCAGGAATGGGGGAAGACTCTTCCCTTTTGTTTTCCGGCGTCAAATTTGACAAAAGAAAGTTTGCCGGTGATGTGTCCCGCTTCAAGGTTGAATCTCCACTTTGATTCTTCGCTTAGTGATTTTGCAGATTTCTTCTTTATGCCTCTGGCAGTCTATCACTATGTTTCGTTGACATTATGTTAAAACAATTTCATGTAGGCGAAAGTGGAAAGCAATGATAATTTTCAGACTGATGATTTGATCTTGTTTGAAGGTGGAAATCCTGAACTAGAGACAGTCGTCTCTCATAAGAAGAGGAAGCGAAAGAATGGGGCAGTTTCTGGTAATTGATGAATTTGTAGCCTAGCTTCATATGCAAACACATAAGATGTATTCCAACTGCTGTATTGGTCTTACTTTTTAAGTTCAATGGCATCAATGTTTAATTTATTTTCCTTGGAAACAGAAACTGTTGAGGGTTTCAATGTCTTTAGCAGTTCAAAGTCTTTATCCTCTCCAGTGAATGAAGAAATTAACCAAGATGAAAAGAAACAGCTTTTTGCAAAGGAGTTAAATAAGCACATTGAGGTTCTTCATTTCTCTATTGCTATTTTTCACAATCATAGGCATACCTTTTCACATTGTTTGTGATATGATTTTCTTCCTTCTTGACGATGGGATTCTATTTTGAGGAAACAAAATCGAATTCATGTTTCTGGAAATAATATTCCATCCCCACTTCAAAACTTTTCAGAGTTGAACTCAAGGTGATTATCTTTATTGAGGGAATGCTTATTTTACCACGTGGACAAAAAAATTTAATTAGTTGCTTAACCTGGACTTCAAATTTGTCCTCTCTTTTTAATACACTGATTTTATGATTATTTTGGGGGATGGGTTCATTCTGTGAATCACAACTTGTTACTATTTTTATTGATATTTTTTATCTGTGGGTCATATTTATTTGGGTGGGTTTTTTTAGAGTATTCCTTACATGATAAAGAATAATTCACTGACTGTTCGCATTTTGATCGGTGTAGTTATCATAGTGGATTTGCGTAAAAAATGAAAATGTTACGCTTTCCCTTCTCTTGTTATAACTGTTGCCATTGTAACTTTTATTATCTACTTGAATGAACAACTTTTATTATGAAGGTAGTTTCTTCTCTTTTATCTGTTGAGAAAACAAGTTTGTTGTGTCTATTTTTTCTGCTCAGACACACTGCACTTATCTTCACTTCCTTTTTTAGCAAGTATGTTGTGTTTCTTTAACTTATATTTGAGGGTGTGTTTTACTGGCAAAATGGACATTAATGTTATTTTGTAGATATGGATGCAAACCATATCTGTTGCGCAATCTTGCAAAGCTTGGATTCAAGGAGCCTACATCAATCCAAATGCAGGCCGTTCCAGTCCTTCTATCTGTATGATCTCTTGTTCTAGCCATTTTTTCCAACTGAACAATTCTCTCTCTACTTATATTCATAATACTTACATAATACATACATAAATAATGTCGATTTTACAAAAAGTAATGAGGATTGAGGAAATCTGTAAGATATAGGCTGATTTGATAACAAAATCTGAAATTGAGATAGAAATTTGCTGGTATAAGAACTATCTGAAGTTTCATATATGTTTGTATCTGTTTTCCGTCTATCAGGAGCGAGAATGCTTTGCTTGTGCCCCCACTGGATCTGGAAGACCTTGGCATTTCTATGCCCAATGCTTATAAAACTTAAGGTCCTTGTTTATGTCATTCAGCTAGAAATAATAATTGTTCACATCTAGCTGGCTTCTCTAATGAGATTTTTATCCTTTACAGCATGCCAGAAAGGATGGCATTAGAGCTATTATTTTGTGTCCTACATGAGAATTAGCTGCCCAGACAACTAGAGAGTGTAAAAAATTGGCTAAAGGAAGTAAATTTCGCATCAAATTAATGACAAAAAGTCTTGTAAAAAGTGCTGATTTTTCAAAGATGCCCTGTGATATTCTTATATCAACACCCCTTCGGTTACTGTTAACGATCCGCAAGAAAAAGGTTGGCTTAAGCAGGTCAGTGATCTACAAGAAGTATTTGTTTACTATTATATTTTGGGTCAGGTCTAAAGTTCTCCTAATGCTTTTAGGGAAGAGAATTTTTGCCCTTTTTTACAGCATAGTGCACCATTTACCCCGTGGTAGAAACTTTAGCTGAATTTTCCTTGTTCAAATTCTGTTGGAAAATCTATTTGTGTATACCCATTTATTTTTGGTTCATCGGTTTTTCTCATCAATATCTACTTGAAAAACATAAAATGTATTCCATATTGTTGGTATGGAAACCCTAGGGCTGTATTTAAGGATGGGAATGGTAATGTTTTTGGAGAGTTGGAAATCAAGGTAGTCCATGCTCATATGATTATTATGAAAAAGATTACCAGCATGCTTATATTTCTAAAATAGTGATCCATGAAAATGATCTTTTTAACTTCTATAAATAGTATAATTATATTAATTTAGTGTTGAAGGTATTTACTCATAGAAACTCTTTTGAATACTCTTTTGTCATGTGAAGAAGCAATGAATTTACAGATTTTTGGACAATTCAAAGAAAGAAGGTGGATATGCATTGAGATGCCTTATAATTTCTGTTTTTATGCAGAGTTGAGTATCTCATTTTGGATGAATCTGATAAGCTCTTTGAGCTAGGTTTATTAAAGCAGATAGATTCTGTAGTAAAAGTGTGCTCAAATCCTTCAATAATCCGTGCCCTGTTCAGTGCTACTTTACCTGATTTCGTGGAGGAGCTTGCTCGCACAATAATGCATGATGCTGTGCGAGTAATTATCGGCAGGAAGTAAGTATCACTTTTCTTTTTTTGTTTTGATTGAGCAAAACAATTTCGTTCGGAGGGTATTTTGTTTATGTAACTTCTGAACAGGAATACTGCATCTGAAACAATCGAGCAAAAATTGGTTTATGCTGGAAGCGAAGAAGGGAAACTACTTGCTCTTCGTCAGAACTTTGCAGAGGTATGCTGATAAATTCCTTTTCATATTCTCACTTCTCTTTTCGAGCAATTGAGCGAAGGTGATAAAGCTCACAAACATGTTGTAATGAACACATGTTTGGGATCTTGTTACTGTTCCTTGTACCCTAAAATCTTTAATTGTAGAATATTTAATGTCTTTCTTCTTTTATTTGTTTTGTTGAAAACAGTTTGGTGCCCATTAAGACTTAAGAGAGTATTTAATGATCTCTGGAGCTCATTGGAGAGAACTGTAATATTGCTTGCTTTTTTATTATTTGGCCCTAGCATAAAAATAAAAATTATAAGTAGTCTTCTTTTAGGAATACATTTACTGAGATTAAAATCCTTCTCAACAATTTTTTTTCCAAACAAAAGAAAATGATATAATAATAAGGGATTTCGAGTGGAATTTTACTCCTTGTTTAAAACCAATGTTTTCGAAGAAATTCAAATCATTTGGGTGTGTCTGAAAAGAATGGAATTGAATTCATTTAAGAAAATTCAATTGAATTGATTTCTCAAATAAATTCCTTTTGGAAACTTTATTTATATTAAGAAATTCAATATTGTTAACTAATATATTTGACATTTTCTCAAAATATTTTATACAAGTATTTTGACTCCTTCAATTAAAAGCATATAAGAAGATAAATGGTGAAAATAATATTCAAAGCATAACTTTAATGAATTCCTTTGAAATCTTGCAACTTTTTTTGCAAGATTTCTATTCCTTGAATTCACAAGAATTCAAATGTTGCATGATTTGAATTCTATCAATATTTGTTTGGTTCCAAATAAGGGTACTTGACAAAGTGAATTTAATTGAATTGAATTCTTTTAAAATGGACCTCTCCAAATCGGAAGTTTTAGAGGGATTTTGATGTCTCTTTTTTATTGTTATTTTGTATTTCCAATGTGCTTTTTCTCTAAGTTTTCCATTTCTACCCCTATTAATTTGTTCAACTTTCAAGATAACCATATTTTAATCCCCAATAACAAGATGAGAAGACTATAGGAATCAATATTTAAACATATTAATGAAGTCTTGAAAATAGAGTAGAACATTTATGAAAGGGTAAGTTAGTAAATCACCTCATTCGGTTTAAAAACCGTGAATTAGTTAAAACGACAATATTTAGTAGATGGAGGGAGTATTTTTCATTGAGACTACATTGTTATTCACTTTCATGCCCATATTTTGGTTACTGCTTCAACAATTTCGGCACATTTCATTCACCTTGACCAATTATTGTTGATGGTGTATCTCATACTTGACAGTAGAGCCTGAACCCACCAGTGCTGATTTTTGTTCAAAGCAAAGAACGAGCAAATGAAGTATACGAGGAGCTGAAATTTGACAATATCAGAGTCGGTGTCTTCCATTCTGATTTGCCTCCAACACAGGTACGCTTGTACTCACATATTTACGACATTCGATCATTGTGTCCAGCCTATCCCCATGAATCTTAAAACGTCTTATTTCTCATGGTGTCAATTTCATGATAACAGTGTCCTTGTTTGTGCTAATATTTTGTTTGCACAGCGTGAGAACGCTGTTGATGACTTCAGAATCGGGAATACATGGGTCTTGATTGCCACTGATGTTGTCGCCCGTGGAATGGATTTTAAAGGCGTCAATTGTGTGATTAATTATGACTTCCCAGATTCTGGTGCTGCTTATATTCGTCGGATTGGTATATTGTTCAACCTTCAACCTTTTCTCCCCCGGGTTATTTTATACAATATGTAAGTAAGCATCTTGATTTCAAATGATTATATATGATATAAAAGCGACAAAAATGATGATCGTTTTATCATGTTGGAAAAACTGAGAAAACAGAGGATCACTTTCATGGCCTAAAATCCTGTCAATTTTTTTAAAAATTAGGTCCGTCTGGAGAAGCTATAACTTACTACACAGAAAATGATGTTTGTTTTTTGCGAAACATAGCCAATGTAATGGTAGCTTCTGGCTTTGCCCAAACAGAAGTGGAGACGTCACCGACCTTTAAGGGACTCGATTTCAACTAAGCCACACGACGAAGACCAGTGAAACATTTGTCGATTTGCGAATACTTTGATTATTTTTTGTTTTAATTTTTGGCAATGCTTGTCCAAGAGTAATATCAATATATACATCAAGTATGTCGAATGATATTTGTTTCCCCCATATTTTGGTTGATTGAAACTCGTAATTTGCTCGTTTTTACAAGTAACAGACTAGTTCGGAGATGTTAGAAGTTTTTCAACTTAATATTTGATAATGTTGTAGAAACTCTAGTTTCCAAATTTTTCTATCCCATCTGAATTATCCCATCTCAGTTTCAACTTGAACAAATTAAGAACATCAACTACCCCATCAATACTTTAGAAGCTTCAACACATATATGCATTTAACTTGTACTAATCAATTGCAACATCACAATACTGCTTGCATCAACCCTTCTACCTGAATTCGAGAGCTCAGTATTAAAACATTTAAACTTAGTATGTTTCTTATGAAATTATGCTAATATTAAAAAAATGTTACACTTAGAAATGTATACACTTGCTAAAAATTTAATATGACTAAATAAAGGAACATGGTAAATTCTATGATGACTTTATTAAAAACAAAGTCTCCATTTCTTTCTCACTTATCATCATTGAATCAATTATCTAAAAGTTGATCCAATGATGATAACATGCATAGTAAGATTTACTTTGTTATACATAAACTACATCAAGGAACAATATATAAATAATTAAGAATTGTGTAATTGTACATAATGACTTCTTTTTACTAGAATTTGTACATATGCTATAATAGCATTCATAAATCAAAATGAACAATAAATAAAATAATCTCCCATATTAGGTCTCTCCATATTGCAATTATAAGAAATATAAAAGAGAAACAAAAATTGTTTACCAAAAACAGAAAACTGCTCAATTAACTGATGTATTAATTAAACTAATTTAGTACACGTTACTATAATAGTAAACCTGATGGGCAGTTTATAGAATATGTAACAAAATTTACAACCAAAACCATAGGTGTAAAGACATAAGAGCGAAACAGAAGGAAGACAACAAGGAAGAGAGAAAATCGAGGGATGTCAATGGTGAGAAATTCATTAAAAGACAAAGTCACCAAGATTATAGGGAACAAATCATCACCCTCTTCTTCCATTTCAATACAAATTGAAAAAGAAACAACATAGCAAGGTATTAATCATCCAACATATAACCAGTGACAAAAAAATATGAATGTAGGGATGTTAGTATGCCTCATAATAGGGGCAATAGTTGGCGTTGTTAAGGGAGAAGATCCTTATTTGTATTTCACATGGAATGTTAGCTACGCCACCCTTTCTCCTTTGGGCAGTCCTCAGCAAGTCATTGTCATCAACAATCAATTCCCCGGCCCTACCATCAACTCTACTAGCAACAACAATGTCGTTGTTAATGTCTTCAACCACCTCGACGAGCCTTTCCTTATCACATGGTACGTAGTTGCATGCGCATAATTGATATGTCTATGTATGACGTGTTCATGTTATGTTATTATCACATACAGGAGCGGTATCCAGCAAAGAAAGAACTCATGGCAAGAAGGTCTTCTAGGGACAAACTGCCCGATCCCTCCAGGGGCGAATTACACGTACCATTTCCAAGTCAAAGATCAAATCGGGAGCTTTATTTATTATCCAAGCACGGCTTTGCACAAAGCAAGTGGCGGGTTCGGTGGCATTCACGTGAATAGCCGTTTGTTGATTCCCGTTCCTTATGCGGACCCCGAAGATGATTTTACGGTTATCATCAATGACTGGTACTCTAAGGGTCATAAGGCTCTTAGGGATTTGTTGGACACGGGACGCACCCTAGGACGCCCCGATGGTGTCCTTATCAACGGCAAAAACGCCAAGGGTGAAGGCAAGGACGAGCCCCTTTTCATGATGAATCCCGGCAAGACCTACAAATACAGGATTTGCAATGCCGGGATGAAGACATCTCTCAACTTCAGGATCCAAGGCCATACCATGAAGCTCGTCGAGATGGAAGGGTCCCACGTGGTTCAGAACTCGTACGAGTCGCTCGATGTCCATGTTGGACAATGCATGGCCGTTCTCGTCACGGCAGATAATTTACCAACAGACTATTACATGATTGCTTCTACGCGGTTCACCAAAACCGTCCAAACCGCGAAAGGATTTATCGGCTACACCAATGGAAGGGGATACTCATCCGCCGTTCTACCTCCCGCGCCAGTCGGATGGGCTTGGTCTTTGAATCAGTTCCGATCCTTCCGATGGAATCTAACCGCCAGTGCTGCCAGGCCGAACCCTCAAGGCTCGTACCATTACGGGGCGATCAATATAACCCGTACTATCAAGATGGCTAACTCGGCAAGCAAAAGTGGTGGGAAGCTTCGGTATGCCATCAACGGTATCTCCCACACAAATCCCGAGACACCTCTCAAGTTTGCCGAGTATTACAATGTCACGGACAAGGTTTTCAAGTATGACACGATGAAGGACGAGCCGCCAGCGAAACAGGCAGAGATCATCATGCAACCCAATGTCCTAAACTTGACATTCCGTAACTTCATAGAGATAATATTGGAGAACCCGGAGAAGAGCATCCAATCGTGGCACTTGGCAGGATATTCTTTCTTCGTAGTCGGGCAAGTGACTGTTTGTTTTTTGTATTATATTTTTTTTCTTAGGGTTTCTCTATAAAAATAGCTAACTTTTGAAACTAACTAATAGGATTGAGCCGGGGACATGGACACCTGAGAAGAGGAAGAACTACAATCTACTAGATGCAGTAAGCAGGACGACGGTGCAAGTGTTCCCGAAATCGTGGGCAGCTATATTCTTGACATTCGACAACGCGGGAATGTGGAATTTGAGGTCAGAAATATGGGAAAGAACATACTTAGGGCAACAACTATATGCAAGTGTGCTATCACCTGAAAGATCATTAAGGGATGAATATAATATTCCAGATGATGCTTTGCTGTGTGGTATTGTCAAAACTTTACCAAAGCCTCCGCCTTATACCATTTAATAACTTTATTTATTAGAGACTTATCTCTCTTTTTTTACTAGATGCTCCCCTAGCCATCTATTTAACTTTATTTATAGAACAAATTGTAATTTTTTTTCTTTATTTTCAATTTCCCATGGTGATCCACCAATAAGAAGAGTTTGTACCATTTCCTATCATTCAAATGAGAAACCTTATTCCATTTCTTATAACAATGTATGCTTTATATTTTTTTTAATATTTACGAGTATCTTCAATCAGATATTCTTGTTCAACGCTTGGTCACAGTTAAGGTTCCTCACCCCTTCCAAAATAAGCAAATGTAATATACATACTTGAAAACCTTCATTCTGTTGAAAAAAAGAAAAAAAAACATGAGGTAAAATTAAACTTTGAATAATAAGAGCATAAATAAAATTCAATAAATTAGTTGAATATAATCTATGTATCAATGAACATGACTCGCACCATAAAGCTTCAGAAGAATTCAGCAGACAGGACAGGCGGAAACTATTAACGGAGTTTCCAACACCAACCGCGAGACCCTATTGATCGAAGTTGGCATTTG
Organism: Euphorbia schlechtendalii; assembly: GCA_949673415.1. NCBI lineage: Eukaryota > Viridiplantae > Streptophyta > Magnoliopsida > Malpighiales > Euphorbiaceae > Euphorbia > Euphorbia schlechtendalii. The sequence goes on from CATIWQ010037913.1 coordinate 15,024, forward strand.
GCAGAGTATCACGGAATAGCAAACAAGGTCTTTAGGTATGACAACAAGTGGAGCAACAATCATCACGGAACCCAATGTAAAAAACCTGACATCCCGTCGAAATAATCTTCAGGCGTGGCACTGGGATGGATACTCTTTCTTCGCAGTGGCGTAAGTATATGTACTTACTAAACCCTATTACACGCTTAAGTTTTGTGAATTTGACAGAGTATGGAACCGGGGAAATGGACACCAGAGAAGAGGAATAACTACAATCTACTAGGACGACAGTACAAGTGTTTCCCTGCATTATTAAATGTCAAAAAAATGCTGCCCATGATTTCGGAAACACTTGTACCGTCGTCCTAGTAGATTGTCCTGCATTTGTCATGTGAAAGGACACTTGTACATGTGAAAGAACACTTGAATATAGTTGTTGTCCTAAATATGTTGTTTTCCATATCTCCGATCTCATGCTGTAACATTCATGCTAAATTATTCCTATAAAACTATTCATTGAGCACAATATTTCAATATGTAGATTTTGTTATTTGAAGTGCCCCAAAGTTAAAATGAGATGTTCAATTAGATTTTTGTTGGGGTGATAGGTCGTATTTGTATCAGCCAAACTGAAATAGATTTATTATATTTGTTGAACACGATGAGCAAAATCTAAAAACTAATGTATTTGGGTATTGATAAAAAATTAAATTTATCCAAAAATTTTAATTGATTAATAAGAATGCAAAAAGAATCCAACTTTTCTGTACGTACTTAACGAGCTTCGCTTGTGGTTTTGACATGAGAACTAGTCAAGGCTATTTATAAGTAAATTGATGAAAGAAGTCCCAACTAAAAGATAAAATCAGCGATTTTAAAGGATGAATAAGGCCCTGTTCTCTTCACCTTCAATATGATTAAGTTCAGTTCAGTTAAGTTCAAATAAGTTCAGTTCATTTCAGTTAAGTTAAGTTAAGTTCAGTTCAGTTCAGGTCTATTAAGTTCAGTTCAGGTTCATAAATTTTAATTTTAATAATAATTATTCTAATTAATCTTTAATAAAAATTAATAGTAATAATAATAAAAAGAAGAACAAAGATAAAAATTTTAATAGAAAAATCATTATTATTTAATGTAGTTAATATTGATTATAAATATAGAAAAAATAATTTTTAAATAGTGAAAAAAACTAGTGTTATTGATATGATAATAGTATTAATGTAACTATAATATACAGTGGCGAAGTCACATATTAACATGTGGGGTTCAATGACCTCACTTTTTTTGAAGAAGTGATATAAATTTACTAGTAAATTGTATTTGGATCCCATTAAAAATTAATGTTGGATCCCATATTAATATTAAAATCACACATTTATTTTAGAAAAATACGTTTTTTTACGAAGTGTCTTTATATCTTTATAAATTTAGCTCTTGTATTTCTTTTACAATTTTATTGTTCACTAAAAAATATTCACCATTATTATTTCTAAACTTTTTTCATGAATTTATAAATTATTTTAAATTTTAAAACATTTGATATTTTGATGTGGACACCATAGTAAAAAATTCCTGGATTCGCCACTGATAATATAATAATATTTTTATTTATAATCATAATATTAATTAATTAGAAAATGTGATATGGAATAATAAAATAAAAATATTTATTAATTAAAACAACTATTACGTTTTTGTAATCCAATAATAAGTGATAATTTGAATCCAAACTACAATATATTATAATAATTATTATTAGCTCTCGTGTAATTGTAACAATAATTATTATTTGAATAACAAAATTTTAATTAAATGAATTTACGTATTATAAATTTTTTTTATTATTAATGATATTAAAATTGTTTTATTAATTATTTTACATAGGTAGTTATTAATAATATAATTTGTATCGATTATTAATAATTTATTTATTTTTATATTGAATTGGTTTTATTATTATTTTAATAATTAATATACTTATTATTAAGTTCAGGTTGATTAAGTTCAGTTCAGTTAAGTTCAGTTCAGGTCCATTAAGTTCAGTTAAGTTCAGTTAAGTTCAGTTAAGTTCAGTTCAGTTTAGTTCAGTTAAGTTCAGTTCAGTTCAGGTTTCAGAAGTTGAAGAGAACAGGGCCCTAACTCAACAAACAATACATACAAATTTGATCAAAGGTGGAATCAAATCTAAAAGTAGGCTAGTGAAAATCTCGACTAGTTGGGAGCCTGGATAGATTAGTATTTTAAATATATATTATGAATGAATAATGTTTAGTTTTTTTAAATAAAATAGTGTGAAAAAAAAACAACATAGTATTTTAACTAATTTTTACACACAAAAGTACAAAAAGTTTTCAAGTGTTTTTTCTTGATATCAAATATCACAAGTTTTCAAGTATATTTTTTCCAATTGGACACTCGAAATTAACGAGACTTTCATAATAAATACACTAAGATGTATATAATAGTTTTATAAACTAAGCACATTATTGTGAGTTAAAAATGTTCAACTATCAATTCGAAATTCCGATATCTTATTAAGTGAGTCTGGACGATGCTAGGCGAAAAAAACCAAACTAGACGGTAATAAATCAACCAAACACCTAAAAGGGCCCTAAGAACATAAATTCAAGCGACGAATCTCAAAATAGCACCAAGGCGGAGATTTCTTTTATTACAGTGGGTTTGAGAACACACAACTTGAAGTCCTCTGCCCAAAACTGCAAATTGTCTGCTGCCTTTTATCTGTGTTACAGCCAATTTAGAAGAACACAAAATGATTCAGGTGACAGCAAGCTTGTTTCTATGAGGAATATCATTTGCAATCTTATACTAGAGCAAATGCAATGCAATCATATTAAATCCATGCCATTCTTCAAGTTTTCCAGCGTACATAGTTGAGGGACCAAAGAACAACCGGTGCACATCAGTAAAAAAATACATATTTCATTCAATCAATTGGACAAAACATAGCACAATCATTACAATCTGATCGGTGCTTCGTTTTTAGTCTATTGAATCACATTTATTGCTTCTTCCCGTTCGTGCTGTCAAACTAGCTGCAACGTTGGCAGTTACTCGAGAAACATTGTTGTTGTTGTTCATGGCTGCAAAATACAACTTAGTCAAATGCGGACCAAAATCCTCATGACAATTGACATATTTGTCCAAGAAAAGCTTCTCTGTACACTTGAACAGACTCGCTACGCTCGAGTCCAGTTTGACAAGTCCCTTGGATGAAAGAAACTGAATAACTCTACCCCTGGGAATGAGCCTCTTCTTCAAGCTTAGCCCCAAAAGATAAGGACAATTTACAATAACTAAAACATCTAAACCCAATTGATTAACAAAAAAATCCATCACAGCCGTTAGCTTGTCCTCCGATATTGCCAGAAACCACGGATACTTTTTGAAGGATGTTTTAATATCTCTATTTGACCAACCCCATTTCTTGTAAGCATCTATCTTTCTATCCCTTATCGATTTGCCAACAGATAGTACTGCAATAGCTGAAAGAAACTGCGAGTTTGTAAGACTCCATCCCATTTTCTTTGCTTCCTCCACAGTTTCTCTGAATTTAGCTGAATTTATCATAATGCATCGGCTATTATAGCGAAGCATCGACAAAATATTCTCTTTAGGCACTCCATTTTCTCTCAGAGTGTTCATATTAGGTATCAGAAAAGCTTCAGGGCGAGAGCGCACAAGTATGGGAGCTGTTTTGATAAGTTCAATCACGTCCTTTTCGGATTCAAACAATTCGGTAAGAAAATTGAAAGCAGGAACCAATTGATTTTCTAGGCTACTTTGCAATATCCAGGGGTAGGTTGTGAAGATTTTCACAAGGTCAGGGGAAGATGCTCCTGTAGAGCGAAAGAGCTCAACTTTGGGTATAATTGTTTTCTGCAGATCATAAGATAGCAATGCGGGGAATCTGGAAATAATTGTAGAGATCTGAGGTTTTGAGAATCCAAGGTTTCTGAAAAATGATAGGATCATATCTGGCTTGACTGGGTTTTCGAATTGGACGGTTTTCGAAGCAGTTAATGCGGATTGGGGAGTTAATCCACATGAGTTTACAAGGTACGAAACTGTAAACGAGCTTTGAATTGAATCAGTTGAAAAATATCTTAGTAATAAAGATAATGGCACTGATGGATTAGGAGCTGTAACAATTGCGTAGCCATTTCGAGAATGGAGCAGAGATTTACTTATTAAATGAAACATTGGAATGAAGAAAGCTGACCTTTAATTGATGGAAGAATCCTCCACATTGATCTTGGTCGATTGCAATTTTTAATCCGGTAAACGAAATTCAAAAACTGTGAACAATCTCAGCTAAACCCTAGCGAGAATTGGAGAAAATCAGAGTGTAGGTTCACGCTCCATAAACGATGTCGTTATACTAGCTAGAATAGTTCGGTACTTGAACAAATGGGCTGGACTCCTATATGGACGGATTTCGGTCATTGATACAAGTTTCTGATACAGTTGAGTGTCTGAATTTGGTTAAACAGGATTGAATTCAATTATTGAATTTTATTAAAAATTGAACTAAATTTGAATATCTCTCGCAAGTTCAGATTTAAGTTAAAAGGTCCAGATATATTTATTTAAATTTGATAATTCAATTTGACTATTCGGTTTGATCTAGTATTACCGAATGTTTACCCTTATTTTATAATGGATTTTTGAAAAAATTTATATGGTAACATTAAATACAATGGAAAATGCTCACTCCACCTTATGTGATTTGAATATGTGATTTTTAAAGTTACAAATGCAGTTTGAATTACTATGCTAGAATATTTATCTTTTAATTTTTTTTATTTTGACTAAAAGCTTAGGAGATTATTGTTTTTGTGGTGGATATTCTAACTAGGTTGGCACCTCCACTTATTTAGAACAAACAACTGAACTCGAAAATTAATTAAAAGGAAAGAAAAAAAATACAAAGTAACGGGAAAATCATGTGAACCGAAACAGTCTTTAAACACTTAAATTATGTAAATAAACATTGTAACAAAAAGTGAGAATGCAGTCACACCAAATGTAATTTTTGCGTAATTAATTTGTTTTGGAGGTGTAAAATCGTCGAAGTAATAGTTTGGTTGTTCCACTGTTACAATGAAATATGACTTGTACTAAGCTAATGATTAATAAAGTTAGATTAACACAAGAAACAATCCGGCTATGATTTTCAAACTGAAAAATCAGAGTTTTTATATCTGCACTACTCCAAAACAAATAAATACTATCATCTTCTATATTTATATGATATAATTATAGCTTAATTGGTAAATTCCTCAAAGCATTGATATGATATTAGGGTTGTAATTTGGGTCTGTTCATGTTCGTTTATTTAACTTTTAAACGAACACGAGCCGAGTCGAACAGAAATTCAAGTTCAAAATTACGCTCATGTTCGGTTCGTTTAAATGTTCGTTTGTTCTCAAGTTGTTCACGAACAACTCATTTATCTTTTTCGTGAACAGTTCGCTAATTTATTCGAGAACAAGCTCATTTATTGTTCGCGAACTTTACTACTGCTCTCATATTATAAGTGTGCAACAGAAGAGTGTAATTTCACTGCATTACAAAAATGTAATTTCAAACTGGCAAGTAAAACTAAAATAAATACCGATTAAGTAGAACTAAAACTTCCTCTAATTCATAAATTTGAATTTTTACCTTAATGATGGAGAGTGAGAAGTTGTGAGTAGAATTGAGACGATCAAGTGAAATAGAGAGGCACAAATGAAGATTGGAGCGAAAAAATAAGGCTTGAACTTAAACAATACTCAAAGTCGGTGACTGCGGCTGCAAAGATGAGAGTAAACCCTAGTGTCTAATTCTCAACATTTTAGATACCATTATTTTAGAATGAAATTGGGCCAATAAAATATTTAAAGTAGGCAATGGGATTGAGTTGAGTGTATAATATTAATCACCAACAGTAGGAAAATCTTGTTTATATTATTTCAAAAGTAATTGTAAAGTAATTTTAATAATTTATTATTATTATTATTATTATTATTATTATTATTATTATAAGCACACAATTGTTTTTAACTAATTATTCTAGTTTGAAAACTGCCAGAACTTTAATATTACAATTATACTTTCTTAAATTTAATTCTAAATTTGCAAAAATCTTTTAATGCCCTGAGTTTTTTCTTTTGGTGGTTTACTTATGTGAGTAAAATCATTTAGTAAATGGCCTAACGTTACTATTTGACTACTGGCCATTATTTCTTTTAATGAGTTAAATTTAATCTCTATATTAAGAGGTTGTTTTGAGATGAGTTGGTAGTAATTTTATAAGAGAAAATTACAACAATTCCATTATAATTTTGTATTCCTACAAAACTATTGTTTTCATGTGAATTACTTATTTCCCCGATAAGTTTTCTGAATATGTATTGCATCTCTGTTCTTGTTACCGCTTTCAAATCGAGAGTGAAGGAGCTGTTTAATCCTGGAAGGAACTACGAAGTATCCTTTAAGGATAGTGTCGTTCGACATGACTCAGCTAATCGGTATTCAAGTTTCTTTAACTTGTTTTGCTATTCATATTATTTTGTATTCTTACATATATTCTATTGATATATGTTTATGTTTTGGTTGAAGGTTTGACCGAAATATTCCATAAGGAGAACTTCTCAATTTGGTTGGCACCTCCAAATCCGAGAGAGAAAATCGAGATCGCAGAGTTTATTTATTTAGTTTTATTTGCCATTGTTTTTACAACACCAACATATATTTGTTTAGAATTTTATAGTTATATTTCTATAATTTTATTTTTTTATATGTAATAGTAATCGAACTATTTCACGAACATTAATCGAGTTTGTTCACGAATTTGTTCGCGAACCTCTAATCGAGTTTGTTCACGAACAAAGGAGCCAAGTTTTGACTTGTTCATGTTCAGTTCGTTTATTATTCGAACCATAAATCATGTTCACGAACTGTCCATTTATTAATCGAATCAAACCGAGCCGAGCTCTTATCTAACCGAACACCGAGTTGCTCACGAACGGCTTGCCTCATTTACAGCCCTATATGATATGTTGTAATTTGAATTACGGCACATAAAAACTCTGATGGAAACTTTTTATTTATCATCAAAAGAAGATACACAAACTACATGAACCAAGTTAAAATTCAACACATTCTTTACACCATCGTTCTAATTTCCTTTACATAATCAATATCCCTCTTTAATCGAGCACAACCTTTTCACCCAAATTTTAATTAACAATGCTTTATTTCAAATTAAAGATTTTTCCTTTTAAGTGATGCATATCCAATTCCTCACAAATTTAAATGTCATTCTCTAAATCGACTCCCACATTCTCAAACTCAGAACTAAGCCATCAATTCATGTGATGGCAATCCTCAACTCATTACTCTTGATCTATTTTCTCTCACAAACCTCAACAAACGCCACCAAGCCTAAAAAATTAGTTACTAAATTAATTCACAAAGATTCAATTAATTCTCCCTTTCACAACCCCAAACACGATAGACCTGACCGTATCCTTAAAACCTCACTCGCACGTTTCGACTACTTGCAAAGAATAAAAGGAATTAACGACTTAGCCATTGATGCTTCTTATGTAGCTGAAATGGACGTTGATGATCACGGGTTTCTCGTCAACTTTTCAATAGGCGACCCGCCCATCCCACAATTAGTCATCATGGATACCGGCAGTAGACTCCTGTGGGTACAATGTAAGCCTTGCAAACGTTGTTATAATCAAAAAACACCTATTTATGACACTTCAATTTCCTCTTCCTATGTTAGCTTGCCCTGTAATCATTCCAATTGCAAATCCATTCCAAATACGAAATGCAACATGTTTAGGGATTGTACGTATGAGATATCTTACATGGATAACTCATTATCAAGAGGACAAATTGGGACGGAAAAATTTATATTTTCAACAATAGACGATAGCGTAGAGGAGTTAAACGACGTAGTTTTTGGATGTGGCCGCGAGAATCACCTCCAGGCGGGCTGGTCGGGAAGTGGGATTCTCGGGCTGGGATTCTCCTCCACAAGTATTGTGAATAAAATAGGGAAAAGATTTTCTTATTGCATTGGAAATGTGCATGATCCTAATTATCATTTTAATCAATTGATTTTAGGAGATGATGCAATAATGGAAGGATACTCAACGGATTTAGATATTATAAATGGGTTATATTATTTATCACTTGAAGGGATTAGTTTAGGGGAAGAAAGACTTGAAATTGATTCAAATGTGTTCAAAAGGCAATGGAACGGTGAAGGTGGGACAATTATTGATTCTGGGTCTGAATTGACAATGATTAATGAAGTTGCATTTGGTGTGATTAGAGAAAAAATTGAGAGTATTCTAAATGGATTTTTGAACAAATATTTTGTAATGTATGACACACGAATTTTGTGTTACCAAGGGAAAATCGGGCGGGATCTTGTGGGTTTCCCGACCGCGACATTTCACTTTGGGGAAGGGGTGGATTTGGTGTTGGATATAGAGAGTTTGTTTTATGAGATAAATAATGATGCATTTTGTTTGGCATTGGTACCAAGCGCTTCACATCAGCATAGTATTATTGGAATATTGGCTCAACAATACTATAATGTGGGTTATGACCTTGTTGAAGAAAAAATCTTTTTCCAAAGGATTGATTGTGAAGCACTACAATAGTACTGATGCCAATGTATTTTTTGATAATATCGGTTGATATACTATGCCATGTCATAAAATTTTTTGTTTATAATTCATTCCTACGGTTTTTCTCATTGTTTACAATTTTAAAACTTTTTTTATATTCAGTCATTTGCTAACTCATATGCTCCAATTTCACGTCCATTCGGTGTGTGGTTCTCACTACCATGTGGTATCAATGATGTATAGTTGAATAGTTTTTATTTATTTATACTTAAAAATTGATGAAATTAATGTAGTTTAAAAGTATGAAATGTCGATACTATAGTAGCTAAGAGAGAGAGATGAACAAATGAGAAAACTCCATTAATGATCAACTAAGCTTAAGGAAAGCTTATACCCAAATACAGAGAGAATATACAGAGAAAAGAGAAGTAAAAGTAACGTTTATTCTACCTATACTTGCTTTTATACTTAGTATCATAACTAACTTAGTTTAGTAAAATACCAAAACACCCTTAAGCTAGGAACGACTAGTTTTACAATCTAAATGATTAGAATTTTGTTACATATATCAGCATCCTCCCGCAAGCTGAGCATCATTGGATTGATAGCAGGCCTAGTCTTTCAACTTATCTAATGAAATATGGAGAATCTGCTACTTAGTTTTTCAAAGAAACACTCATCAAGTGAATGATGCCAGCTTGAAGTTTAGCCCTGACAAAGTGATAATCAATGTCTAAGTGCTTTGTCCTTTCGTGGAAAACTAGATTCTTTGCTATGTGTATTGTTGAACTGTTGTCACAGAATAATAGTGCTGGTAAATTATCCTCAACTTTGAGATCTCTTAACAGGTAGATAAGCCATTGGATTTCTATTGTGGTTGAAGCCATAGCTCTATATTCTACATTTAAGGAGCTCCTAGACATAGTATTCTGCTTTTTGGACTTCTAGGAAACAAGAGAATCCCCTATGAACACACAATAGCCTATGATGGATTTTCTGCTATCAATGCAGTTACCCCAATCTTGTTTAATGCATATATTTCATTTTGCATTGCATCTCTCCACTCTTGGCTTATGGATGCAATGGAATCTGATTTAGGCTAAACTTCAATATGCAACATAATTGAATATGCTCTATGATTTGTGGATAAATTATTATAGTCTAGTACATCAGATAAAGGATATAACTTACATATTTCTGCTTTAATAGTTGCACTACTGTTCAACAATAATGCACAATGATAATCTTGCAGGTATGTTGGTTGTTTGTGCTCTCCAGTAGTTCTTTTTGTCACATTCTTATCCTGCTCAGGATATCCAGTGCTTCTACATTCATTGTTAGAATAAGATAAGTCATTAATCACATGATTTTCACAAGGTAAATTATGATTTACAGTTTCCTCATAAGGAAACATATTCTCATAAAATCTGACATTCCTAGACAGAATTATTTTGTTACTTTCCATGCTGTAAATTTTATACCCTTTTACCCCATTCTCGTAGCTTAAAAAGATGCCTCTTTCTACCATGTTGTCTAATTTGCTTTCGTTCCTCAACAAAGTGTTGACAAAAGCTAGGCAACCAAAAGGTTTCAAATCACTATACTCAAGTTTTTTTCCATATAGTTTTTCATAAGGTGTGCTTTCTCCTAATAAAGGAGTTGGAATTCTATTAATGAGATGAAAAGCATGGCCTATAAAGAAATTCTGAAAACTAGAAGGCATGCTATTTAAGAATCTAGATACATTTAATATGTGCTGATATTTTCTTTCCACGATGTCATTATGTTGAGGAGTTTCAACATAAGATTTTTTATGTAAAATGTCAAATTTTGCATAAAAACTAGCTATGAAAAATCCAGGCCAATTGTCAGACCTAATCACCTTATTAGACTTATTTAATAGATTTTTTATCATGGCATACAATTTCTGAATCAAAACAGTAGCTTCACCCTTTTGTTTCATTGCTATAACCCAAGTGAATCTACTGAAATCATCTACAATAGTTAAAAAAATATCTTGAACCATCCAAAGACATGACAGTAGGATCCCAAATGTCAGCATGTATAAGATCAAAATCAGCATTTGAAACAGATACAGAAGATGTAAAAGGCAACTTTTTTTGTTTAACTTTCAAACAAATTCACATACAAAATCAAAACTATTTTGAAAATCTGGAAAATCTTTACTCATTACAGCCATTCTATTCTAAGATATATGACCTAGTTTATAATGCCATAATTCTTCCTTCTCACAAGAAACAAAAAAACTAAATTTCACATGTTCCCTAATTCTGACAAATTCTGAAGTTTCTAGATGATAAAGCCCATAGACTTAATGAGCTCAACCAATCTTCTTCTTGGTCATAATGTCCTGTATTAAACAAGAATTTGCAGAAAAAATCAATTCACAATACAAACATGCCACCAATTTTGTTACTAATAGTAAATTATAGCTAAACTCAAGGACAAACAACACATCTTTCAAGATTAAAGACTTAGTTAAATGCACATCACCCTTATGAGTTGCTTTCAATCTAACATTATTATGCAGAAAAACAAACCAATCATTAATCAAGCAAATATTCCTAAAGTATTGCAAATTGTTAGCAATATGAGAACTTGTTCCAATATCTACCAACCAAGTATCTTTAGACAAAAGATTTTGTTTAATACATGGATCTTTCTTATTGCAGTTTGCATAGGATTGTTATTGAACTCTAGCTGAACTAGCAAACACTACATTGGACTGTTGTTGAGACTAAGTATTAGAGATATTAGGCAAAGGCTGTTGCATTAGTGCTTGAGATTGAATTAGCTGCAAAATTTGTCCTAGCTATTCTTGAGTAAAACACCCTGCTTGTACTTGAGTGTTGTTGGAATTGCTGAAACTACTGCAACCATTGTTATAACTACCAAAACTAACTTCAGGCAGCACACTTCCTCCAAAATTGTTAGAAACAACATGACTTGAGCCCTCAAATTATGCCTTGACCCATCATATAACCTCTACTTTTGATAATATCCTAATTCTCAATTTCCTCTACACCAAAAATTGCATTTACCCTGCTGAATCTAGACTTGAAATGTGGCGGATAGCCATTCTTTTTCCTGCATTTTACTACTAAATGGTTCCCATTACAGTAAGGATATAACCTTTTCTTTTCACCACCAAAGCCATGTTTCCTAAAATTCCCTTGAAAACCATTGTTATTGCTAAACTACTTCCCACTATGATGATAATTACCACTATTGAAACCATGATTTCCACCCTTTGCAAAACAAGTAATATCTCGTAAACCAACCTCTTTGTCATGGATACAAACTCTCTTTCAAACTGAAAGACTAAAGAAAATACCCAATCCATGCCAGGAAGCGGATCCATAGCCATTATTTGGGATTTAAACATTAGAAAAAGTTGAATTTAAACCTTTCAAGAAACATAAAACCAAATTCACTTCTTGGTTTTTTCTAATCGCTTCAGTTATATTACAAAAGCAACCCTCACAAGAGCAACTAGGCAACGGGTTTAAACTAACTAGCTCATCCCAAAGAATTTGCAAAGAAGCAAAATAATCTGTCAGAGATAGTATAAATCTATGTCTGCAAATTTGTTATTCTGTATGAATCCGATTGCACAAATCGTTCCTTAAGATTCTCCCACAACCTTTCAACAGTATCGAAAACATAGCAATAGAATGAATTCACGAATGTATTATCCAAGACAATACCATGTTGTTGCAGCTTCTTCAAGAACTGTACAACTGATCAGCTACATTCGGCCTTTGAATAGTTCCATCCATGAACTCTAGCTTGTTCTTCGACATGAGCGCCATTCTCATGTTTCAAGCCCTACTATGATAATTTCCTCTATCGAGCAATGGAGTGACCAAGACTAAGGCCGGATTTTCACCAGGGTAGAGATAGTACGGGCTATTCTCATCTATACACCATTGATTGTTGTTTACCATTAAAGAAAATAATCGAGCTACTAATTGAAGCAAGAAAAAGATAATAAAAGAAATCAAAAGAACCCTAAAATGATTCTTGAAACCAAAAACAAGAAACAATAGGATATGCAGAAGCTATTTACTATGCTCTGATACCATGTCGACATTATAGTAGCTAGGAGAGAGAGGGTGAGGGGGTAGGGGGGAGAGTTATGAACAAATGATTCCATTAATGATAAACTAAGCTTAAGGGATGCTTATAACCAAATACAGAGAGAATATATAGAGAAAAAAGAAGTAAAAGTGACGTTTATTCTACCAATACTTGTTTTTATAAAATACCAAGACACCCTTAAGCCAGCAACGATTAGTTTTGCAACCTAATTATTAGAATTCTTATACATATATCAACATGAAATGTATCAAAGTGAAATACAAACAGAGGAAATATTTTTTTATTCAATGTTACATATGAAAGAATAGACGATGTCGTATATTGATACATATATACATGCAAATAGTAATTTATTAAGGCAATAAAGGACAAAAATGAGAGACGTAGTTAAATTAATCAAGATTTATTTATGGTAAGTTTGATGTTCCACCCTCCGAGATATGCTTATGAGTCAGTAAGATTTTTAATTTCTGATTGGCTATCCGGTTTATTAAAATAATTATTGAAGAATATAAGTAGCATAAATATGGATAAAACAAAAATAAGGTATAGAAAGGAAATGACATACTGTACTTCTCTTTTTTATTCCTTTACTTGGTAATTTACACATAAAACTTCTCAAATGAATGTAAACGGACTTTTATCATTTTAAATTTATCACCCAATTTTTTAACAACTTTAATTTATTTATAATGAAGTGTACAAAGTTGTTTTTCTAACTACTATGACTGAAAAATTAGAGAATATCCTAGAATTTGGTTTCCAAATGATAGTTTGGGTAAACTTAAAACAGTAATTCTATATTGACACCAATTGTTTGACACTCGTTGATACTATGCAATCTCCACCATCCATCCTGTTTTCATCTTATGGTGGATAGCTAACTACCTAAAGATGAATTGAGGAGATTGTAAAGTGTAAATGGGTATCAAACAAGCTGGTGTCAATATAGAATTGTCGAACTTAAAAAACATGTCACATGGTTTGACTAATTTATAAAGTGATTGGTGGGCTCTAAGTGCAAGCGTAAAACTGACACTAGCAATCGCACAACTAAGGCAGTGTACCTATCGTTGACAAGTTATAGTTCTGGGTTTGTCCAGGTTATCGATCCTCAGGAAAATGTAACAAACTACCAAGCTACTCGGGATTGGTCTATGTTTGAGCGGATAGATAAAGGTTTCGGAAATTAAACTAATCCTAATCTAATGATCAATCAATCAATCAATCTGTTATGTTCT
>CATIWQ010037959.1:0-20582 GCA_949673415.1 Euphorbia schlechtendalii
GGTTTCCCGGGGGAGAAAGCCCCGACCTTCACACAAATTTGCTTCACATTGCAGGTGGAACTCAACGTTCAATCAACTCGACATATTCTGAGGTCCAACGGCGATCAAGTCACACCGGGATCCCGGACGGATTTTCAATTAATAAGAGAAAGATTAATATAAATATGGAAAATATTTGGTAATTAAGAAGAAATATACTTTAGAAAAATGTAAACCATAAATTAGTCAAAGTAATATACAGTAAAAAACTATTTTCCCATAAAACTCGTATAATGTGCTTTCTAACGACAATCATTTTTTTTATATAGTGTAAATGAAACTGTAAAGAAATATTATATTGTAACTGAGCAAGCAATAATATTTAATATCATGTTCTTTTTAATTGAATTAAACAGATTCTATATAAATATTATAACTTTATAAATCAGAGTCGAACTGAAATAATAAAAAGTTGATAAATGGAGAAAATAACATGAGAGAAGTGGGGTTGGAGATAATGTCCTTTTGTCCTTACAAGTTGTACTTGTGGATAGGTTTTTCAGAAAATGAAATGATGCAATTTTCATGCACGCTTCTTGGATGTTACGTCAATTTTTTCAGAGAGGATACGGTGGCCGTGGAATTGGTTGCGGTGGAAGTAACGGTGGAGATGCTGATATAAATTCATATGGATTCATAAAACTTTTGGGTTTTGTAATTAAAATTAAATTGTCTAATATCTCAATTGGGTGTATAGGTAGGTACACACACCTAACTATAACACTACTGTTTTGGCATTAGTTGTTTTCATGAGGTTTCTTGACGTTTTATTGAGTTGTAAACGAAGAAATAAAGGAGTTATGAAAAATTATGCATCAGGTGGAGAGAACTCGTGAACCTTATAGTGTAGGATTCGATAATTTAAATAAGCATAAATTAAGTTTGATTTCATCGAACAAAAAAAAGATTTTGGCCTATATCAACTCTATTTATATATCATTCATTACATTTGTTTATTTCTGGTTCCAATTTTAGCTTATAAATTATTTGCTTAATACATAAGATTTGTTTGGTATTATTTTTCAAACTGCTTCCTCAATAAGTTATTTTCAAAAACTTTTTATCGAATTACATATATTAGCTTTGAACAACATATTTTGATTCTTCGTACTATTTAATTATGAACTGTCAAGTTTTTTTTTTCAAAATCAACTTTACTGCTTAAAGGAAAAGCTTGAAAATTGAAGGTTTTCAAAAAACAGCCCGGGAAAGCACAACTAAACTGACTCATAGTTAATCTTCCAAACTTGACAGCTTTTACTAGTTGTCACCTCAATTTTGAAAAAACCCTATCAATACCATAAACTTCGCAAAAATGTACTTACCAGCCCCTTCACTACCACGTGTCACGATGTGATTTGTTTGATTTTTCAAAAATGAAAAATTTTATTATTTCTCTTTTCAATCAAATTGTGACACGTGGAATTTGGGAAGTTCACGAGTGCACTTTTATTAGATTTAAGAGACATGTAGAGTAAAGTTAGGAATGACAACTAATAAAAGTTGTGAAGTTTAGGAAACTATGTTTTTCCATGAATGAATGTTTTTGACTTTGATAAATGAAGTTATCAAAATATATAGTCTCAACCTTTCTGTTTTAAAAGTTTTGGTACCATCCCATATAACCCAATGACTTAAAAATTTAAGATAATGAAATCATGCCATAGCTCATATTTTATTTATTCCTGATGGTAGATTTGCTAATATTCATTAATTAATCAATCAAATTATATCGTCGTTTAACTAAGCTCTCAAATTCTAATAAATTTTTAATGTTTAGCTTCATTTTACTAGGTTTAGAGTTATAATGATTTTTAAAAAATGCATGAAACACAAGCAAATGACATAAAAAAGTTACATATATAATATATGATGTATAATGTATAAAAGTAATTTGGATTATTTGGAATAATATGTACATGCATGGATTGAATGATAGATCCTGCTGAGTCTGCTTTCTGATGGATAGCTTTTCATGCATGCCCATAAGATCTTTAGGTCAAATATTACTCCTTCAATTATGGAATTTTAATTTACTAGTCCATTTTTTAATTTCCAACCACTTAATAGGACCTTACGAATGATAAGGATTAATATATTAGATTACATAAATCAGACAGAAATGACAAAAATATAATCACTGTTATATTCATTAATTCTTTACTTTGCAAACTTATAATTGCTGGAGATGTGAGGCTACACCGCCATATCTAACTAAGAAATAAGTGTGATATATAATTAAATAATATAAATTGGTTCTTAACGCAGATTAATTGGTTTTTTTAAATCTGTTAAATAAGTTAATCTTCATTTATATGCTTATTCAAACTTTCAAGTTCAAAATTCTCCGATCCCCAAAATTCTCTACATGATATTATAGTAGACGAAGACCTGATAGTCGAAAGAATGCTCATTGTTGACCTTGAGCATTAGAAGGGGACAGACCATGGAATATTTGGCAATTTATCTACGTCTTGCTACACTTGAGAGGAGTGTTAGAGATTTGAAGTTATCCCCGTTGGTAATAAACAAGAATGATGAATGATATATAAACGATGTAAATTAAACCTTAACACAACCCACTTTGTTCATGGCTATTTTTTTATTTGTCTTACTTTTCTGATAAAATATAGTATCTGCAAATCTTTAATTTTGCAAAACAAAAAATAAGAACCTTATTTTTTTTCTTTTACATGAAAAGAAGAAACATTTTTTCCTTTTACCAATTTTTAAGTTGATTTTGTCAACCTTTATAACTACATTCTCTCTTATTTATTTTGAATTTTGCAACTTCAAAACTGTTATATCTCACAAACCGTTAATTTTTTCGAATCAATGCTTTGAAATATTTTGTTCATCTTAATTTTATCTTTTAAACGACATACGCTTTGTTTTTCGAAAAAAATAATGTTTCGCAATCCTATACAGTGTATAATTGTAGTATAATACCATTTTTATTGTCTTTTCATGAAGGCGTTAGATATGGTATAAAGTTGTATAATGAATTTACATAAAAAATTTTCTCCTTTATGTTCATAACAATACCGATTTCCCCATAAAAATCATAGCATGAAGACTTTAAACTTGATATGAAAGCTCTAATACATGGTATAATAGTGGTTATATTTACAATAAAATTCACTTTTTAGTAAAATAAATAATTATCGTTGTTTTATACACAATATAATAGTTGTATAATACTTATTTTTACAGTTTTTTCATGAAGACGTTATATATGATATAAGAGTGGTATAATGTATTCTGTATATTCTTTTTTAAAATAAATTA
The DNA here is from genome assembly GCA_949673415.1 of Euphorbia schlechtendalii. NCBI lineage: Eukaryota > Viridiplantae > Streptophyta > Magnoliopsida > Malpighiales > Euphorbiaceae > Euphorbia > Euphorbia schlechtendalii. Next base: position 3,328 of record CATIWQ010037959.1, read on the forward strand.
TATCACTCTTATACATTGTATAACGCCTTCATGAAAAATTATTATTTTTATTATACAACTATTATACTATGTATAAGATTGCGATAAATTTTTTATTTTTTCAAAAAATTTAAAGTATATGCCATGTTAAAGATAAAATTAAGATGAACAAAATTTTTCAAAGCGTCGATTCAAAAAATCAACTGTTTGTGAGATATAAATATTTGAAGTTGCGAAATTCAAATTAAATAGGAAAGAGAATGTAGTTACAAAGGAAAAAGGTAAAAGCAAAAAAATAATAGTATAATAAAATGACAAAGCGAATATTAATTTATCATTAATGTAAAAGCAATAAAATCTAACTTTTTTAGGCATATAATTTAGAGGGTGTTTCTTATTCCATGTGACTTTTGGCTTATTTCTTATAAGCAATTTTTTCACTTTGAAGGAGCTTAAAATTGAGAACTTTGAATGTTACTTAAAACTTGTTTTTAAACAACTTATAAATATTTAAAGTGTTTCTCAAATCTAGTTTTAAGGAGCTTTTTAGGTGTTAAAAAAATTTAAATAACTAAAAAGACATTTATTATTTATTTGTAAACATAATTGTTATGAAAGTAAAGGTGTGCGGGTAAATTATTTGATCAAAGAGGTAAAGTTCTTAAGCTCCTTAATTTTAAGGAGGTAAGAACTCTTTACTATTTTTTCCATTTAAGCAAGCACCTTTTAAATTAAAACACAGGTAAAAAAAAAAACACTTCAATAACTTATAAATTTACTTACTTATTATCAACATTACTTATTCATTCACTTAATCTTTAAAGCCCAATACTCTACAACCACCAAAGCGAATACTCTACTATTCACGTATCATTTGCAATAATGCTGAGCTAATTAATGCTAAACATGCACTAACGTGACATTTCTGAACAAATCAACATATAACAAAACAAAAATATGTAAATATTACTTAGCACCATTTATAATTTTTTCCTGTTTTGCAATTATGGAAAAACACATTCTAAAAATATTAAGTAGCAATTGACAAGTTGTGAAGGTTGGTCTCGTGTGCATGCATGGTATATGATCTTCTCAAATAAACGATAGACTTCTTTTTCCTTCCTTTTATTGTAAAAGCTAAAAACTCAACCATTACAATTAATGGATTATGTTATTAATTTATTAATTGGTTTTGATAATATAATGATTATTTTGGGACAAATTAATCTTCAAATTTTAGATTGGGAGATGTGTAATTCCTACACATAAATCTCCTTATAATCATTAGTTTAATATAGATAGAAATTTCTATAATTTGAATTTGTATGTAACTCGAGTCTGAAACATATAAATATTACTTCCTCCATTTTTTAATAATTGTATTTTTTGAAGTTTTTGAAATTTTTTTAAATAGATGTTGTTTTAGGTTTTCAATGCACATTTTATCCATTTTACCCTTATTTAATACACATTGAAAATGATAAAAAGAATAAAATATCCAATCAACTTTCAAATTTACAAAAGTCAAAGGGATAAATAGGTATTTTTATTGTCTTAATTTATGTGCCATTGATATTGAAAAATAACCTTAAAATGACAATTATTTAAAAAGGAAGGGAGTATAAATTTAACTTTAATCACTAGTTTTGGTTACTAATTGGTTTTAATTAGACCGAAACATTTCATTGAACCACAAAATCAATTATTATTTAATCTAAACCTAAAGGAAAATCTCAAATGATCTTTTAATGGCTACCCAATCTTGACTACCATTTATCCGGTAATTACTTATATTCCCGACTTAATTTCAATTTTTTTAAGTATAATTTTAAATTATAAATTTACAATTAATTTAATTCAATTCACTTAAGTACCATTAGTGATATTTGTAAACTTAAACAATTAATTTTCATCTTTTTAACACCAAATTAGTTCGGGGTGTTTGAGTATGATAATCAAATAGTTGTTTTTAATAGTTTTGGAAGTAAAAGTTGAACCTAAGATTAAGTTCAACCATTTTTATCATTTCTATTCTCTAAATTTTATTTATGTTATTTTTTCAATCATCTTTTTCACTTTTCATTCTCTCCAATCAAATTTGAAATATTAATATTTTATTATTAAATTAATAAAAAATAACAAAACAAATATTAAAAATAATAATAAAAAATATTATTTAAATCTATTATCCAAATATGAGGAACGAATATCTTCCTCATTTTGAAAACTCTCATTTTGAAGATATATTATACGACGAAATCCAATTATTTCCCATTTTAAAAAATTTTAAGGTACTGTAACGGTTCAATTGCTATGATTTTTTTCAACATAAAAATTTAGAAAAAGAAAAAGGAATTGACTCTAATTTGACAATGAGATATAATGAATCTAACGGTGGAGATGAATCCAAGAAATGAAGCAAATCTGTGGGTTTGGTTTGGAATCATGATGATGATCTTTTTGGACAGGTAAGACAATAAATACTTGATCTTCTTTCTTTTCTGGTTTTTTCAATAGATTTGACAATCTGTAACTAGGTAAATTGAGGTCATTTACATTTTTAGTTCTTTAATTTTAACTATATTTATAGTTTAGTAAATTAATGCCATTTTATTGATAATAAAATACTCAAATTCTCATATATAATAAATTTGACAAAAATTGAATTCATCTCATTTTAATATTTATAGTAAAAGTTTTGAAATTGTATTAACTTTACTATTACAGTTAATGAGATAACAAAAATATTAAATTCCATGTTACATAATAGAAATTAATATCATAACTAAAAAATAATTATGTCAATAAAACAATGTTTACATTTATATCACTATTATGAATTTTTTAAATGCATAACAATCATATCAAATTTTTAAATGACATATATGAATATATATCAAAATACTTATAACATTCAACTCATTAATTGATTATAATTTAATTGCAATAAAAAATACTTAAGAAAAGTCCTTATAAATTAAAAAGAATTTACCAAAAGGAAACAATGTGGAAAATTCTCTAAATTAGTCAAAGCAATAGATTCTGATTTATAAGATAAATTAACTAGAAGGACCAAAAATGTAATTTGAAAACGAAACGCAATATCTCTGATCCTAGTCATATGATTGACGAAAAAGTCATCCCACGACTACGACGTCGTTTCGTATTACATCCTCGAAAAGATTTTGTTTCAAGATTCGTTACTCCATGCAAGATTTCTCCCTCTATAAATTCCCCTCCCATCTCCACCACCGGAAAATCAAGAACAACCGCCAAAAATGGCTGTGAATTACACAATTCCAAGTTATCTCATTGCAATCCTCTTCATAACCCGATTAAAGTTCACTTTAGGAAAACCAAAGCAGCCATTAACTAATAATCTAAAACTCCTCTCCGAAGCCCTCAACTTTACCGACCGAATCCACACCGATCCTTCCGTCGTTAAATCCGCCGCCTCAGATTACGGAAACATCGTCCACAAATCCCCAGCCGCTGTCCTTCATCCTTCGTCCGTACAAGACATTGTCAATCTAGTCAAATTCGCTTACAGCAACTCCGTTACTGTCTCTGCTAGAGGCCGGAGCCATTCGGTCCACGGTCAGGCCACGGCGGAAAACGGCGTCGTTATTGATATGATGACGTTGAGGAAGTTTAGCAAGGGAAATGGTGTTTCTGTTTTTAGGGATTTGGATTCGGGTTTTTATTATGCGGATGTTGGAGGGGAGCAGCTGTGGATTGATGTATTGGAGGCCACGACGGAGTTCGGAGTTGCGCCGGTTTCTTTTACCGATTACCTGTATTTAACTGTCGGAGGGACGCTTTCGAATGCCGGAATTAGTGGTCAGAGTTTCCGGTATGGTCCTCAGATCAGCAATGTTTATGAAATGGATGTTGTTACTGGTATGTATTGTTTGGGTGCTCGCTAGTTTTCCCACCTTGTTTTATAGAATTTTATAAACGGTTCTTGTTTTACAAATATTTTAACATATAAACAATTTTCGAATTATTTATAATAGCTCCTCTTTTAAATTTACATTGAGTTTATATCTTTTTATAAATTATCTAATTTTATAACCTACAAATACCATTATGTAAATGTATAAGGGACTTATAAACAAACTTTTAAAAAATAGTTTAGTGACTTATTTACAAGTGAAAAAAGCTTATAAACGACAAGTTAAATAAGGATTCAAATATTCTATCTTTACCGTAGCATCAAGTAGGAAAGAGAGAGATTTACATAAAAAATTATTTTTACTTTTAAACCATTTAATAAACATTAATCAATTATTTAAAAATCAATGAACAAGTACCTACAACAGTACTCTTCATTTATTTTTCAAATTTAGAGAATATTTTAACATAAGATGCAGGTTGAGGAACACCCCTCTTAAACTATACATATATACTTCATAAACTATACTTGTGTCCATTTAAAAATAGTTATAATAAGTCTCTTATTTCCATATCATACAAAAAGTCTTATCATACATCTGTACGAGAACTAATATATTAGTTTAAAGTGTTATGGTCGTGTCAAGTCTACAAAGCTACCGAATAACATGGCATACATGAGCATGAAGATAGCCGTAACAAAACAGTTCAGTCCAATAATATGTAGAATTCATCGGTACTTTCTTGTGGAATAAATGTAATTGCGTACTATTACATTTTTAGTATGGAAAATTCTGAAAATGTGGTCTTTTCAACAGCCGACGGCGGTTGTGGAACATTAAATAGTTACAGTGACTTTCCTAGTATTTATTAACGTTAGAAATAGAAACACATTAAATTTGGTCCCACAGCCCGAAGAAGTGCAAAATGTCTCATGTTCTAAGTCAACTTCGCACGACAAGTCTTACAATTTTGATCCTTTGTTAGATTTGTGTTCTAGTCTTCTAGATACTGAATCTCAATCTGTTTTTCCTTTTCTTTTCGTGTTCAATGATTATTAATTGTGCAAACCTGTGGAGTCTTCCTTTAAGACCAAAAAAACAGTCAATGAGAGACAAATAAATAATACATGTGCATTGATTTTACTTAGTCTTCATTTGCATGCATGCTGCCAATTAGATTAATAATTATGCCTCTCTTCTTTTGGAAAATTTAAAAATTCAACTACTTAAAGATAGAATAAACTGGATTTATTTCAATATAATTATAAAGGCCTAATATATCAATATAATTATAATGGCCTAATATATCAAGATCCCTGAAATTGAATCAGAAAATCTGATGTTACCTTCAACTTTTAAAAGGACCAGTTACCCCCTTTAACTTGGTAAAAATGCACCAGATAGCTCCTCAATGCCACGTGTCAGAATCTGTTTGGTTTGATTTTTCAAAGATGTCAGTTTTCTGATTTTTCTCTCTTTAACCAGGAATTAACATGTGATATTAAAGGGGCAAACTGGTGCATTTTTGCCAAGTTAAGTGGGGTAACTGGTCCTTTTTACCAAGTTGAGGGTAACATCGGGTTTTCTGAACCAACTTCAAGGGGGTCTTGATGCATTTGGCCAATTATAATTCATGTCTCAACTGTTTAGCACGATCGAGAAATAGGCATGTTTACATGTTAGGAAACTTGTACGATATGATCCAAGTCTGCTCCAAAAACTCATTTTTTTTACCTAAGCCTAGGCTGAGCCAAAGTTTGCCAAAATTTGAAATTTTTTTGGTCAGATTTTATTTAATTCCTCAATAAATATTCGACAAATCCGATGAATTATAATTTTATTTATTATATATTTATATATTATTTAGGACTTTCATAATAATATTTATTGTATTAAACTTTTAACACCACACACACATACATATATATGTATGTATGTATGTATGTATGTATTAAAGAATCTAATTATATATAGGATCTAAACATTTATATAAAATCTGTAGTTTTGTTTCTATTTAGTCCATAAAAAATTTTAAACTTTTTGTATTGGTCGTGAGATGGATTAGAGAATGATCTTGTTAAACTCCATTCGAGCCTGAATTTCTACTGTGTAGTTCAAGTTGAACTTTGGTTGACATTTAAAAAAAAATTATATTGAATTCCGGTCTGAATCTAACCATGCTATGTCTAGTTTGACATTAACGTTTTTTTTACTTTACTTTTCATTATTAACACAATAACTCATCATGACACACTTATAGTCCAATTTTTTTTTTATATTTTTCATATACAGGAAAGGGAGAGCTTGTGACTTGCTCAAAGAAGAAGAATTCAGAATTATTTTATGCAGTGTTGGGTGGATTAGGCCAGTTTGGCATAATAACCAGGGCTAGAATACCATTAGAACGAGCACCAAACAGGGCAAGTCAAACTTCTTTCAATTTTTTTGATTAAGAGTGTGTTTGGAAGCAAATCTCGTAAGAAAACGAAATGAATTGAATTGAATTCACTTGAGAGAATTCAACTGAATTGATTTCTCAAATAAATTCATTTATTTGGAAACCTCACTTATATTAAAGAATTCAATTGATTATTAATTTATATATTTAACATTTTTTCAAAATAATTTATACAAGTATCTTGATTTTTCCAACAAAAAGAGCATATGAAAAGGTAAAATGGTGAAAATAAAATTAAAAGGCATAACTTAAATGAATTTTCTTGAAATCTTGCAACTTTTTACCAGATTTATATTCGTTACTTTCATAAGAATTCAAATCTTGTATGATTTGAATTCTATCAATATTTGTTTGGTTCCAAACAAGGGAATTTGACAAAGTGAATTCAATTGAATTAAATTATCTCAAAATGGACATTTCCAAACACACCCTTAATCGGAGAGTAGAGTTCGAACCCGAGTCTCCAAGGAATGTTTTTAGTGATACTTATTATTATTTAATTTTTTTGTCGTTAGGTTAAATGGGTAAGGATGCTATACAGTGATTTTTCAGCATTCACCAACGATCAAGAACATTTAATTTCAATAAGTGGAAGAAAAGAAAAGAATGCATTGGATTATGTGGAAGGCTCACTTATAATAACCCAAGGTCCCCCGAACAATTGGAGATCTTCTTTCTTTCCCTCTTCTGAAATTCCCAGGATTATGTCTCTACTTACCCAACATGACATTATCTATTGTCTTGAAATTGCCAAATATTATGATCATTCCACACAACAATCCATCCACAAGGTACTTTCCTTTCTTTAATCTGTTCAATTTTAGTTGATAAAATAACTAGCTTGGTTTCAAAACTAAGAAAGAAATGTGCCACAAGCGGTAGATCTGAAAGGATCATGAATGGTAAATCAATCTCCTAAAAATGAGAAAAGTTTTATCGAAAAATAATTTTTACTCACAAATTCTGCTGCTAAAAATTCTCGATTGTAAATAATTTAGCAATGGGTGATCAATTGACCCCAAAAAAATGTGAAATTTTTTTAATATATATATATATATATATACATACCAACAAAATTCCGTCACGTGAAATTTTGGTTGCTAAAAGTAAATTTCCCTTTTGTATCACAATTAACGACAAATATGTACACCTTGGCAATCAATATAACGAATTTGCTAGAAAATTACAACTGAATTACCCTTGCTATTGTATTTCTTAAAAATTTCATATATTATCATTTATATTCTTATGACACATGTATGATCTGGTTATTTTTCATGAGTCACTGTGCACGATGGAAATTAGGATGATGTACATATACTCTACGGTCAAGGCAAATTACTAATAATTAATATTAACCATATTCATCCTTGTTACATATTATCTAATAAATGAATTAGTATATTATGTTTATGGTATTTTCAGGTACTAGAGAAGACGTTCAAGACATTAAGCTTTATTGAGGGATTCAAGTTTGAGAAAGATGTGAGTTATGTTGACTTTCTAGATAGAGTAAGAAGTGGAGAAGAGAAACTTCAGTCACAAGGCTTATGGGATGTCCCTCATCCATGGCTTAATCTTTTTCTCCCGAAATCTCGAATTTCTGACTTCAATTCGGGTGTTTTCCGCGACATTATCCTTAAACACAACATCACCACTGGACCCGTCCTTGTTTACCCTATGAACAAAAATAAGTATGTTATTACTCCCAAATTTTTTTTATAGATTCGACAACATTGCCAATTTGGTCTTCAATTTTGAGTTATATTGATAATGGATATTTATTTATTCCTTAACTGTTTTGTGATTATTATTTGACAATTAAGTTTACAATAATATATTTCAGATGGGATAATAGAACTTCAGCAGTAATACCAGATGAAGAGATATTCTACACAGTGGGATTTCTGCATTCAAGTGGATTTGATGACTGGCAAATTTATGATAATCAGAACAAAGAATTGCTTAGATTTTGTGAGAAATCTAGCATTCAAATCAAGCAATATTTTCCTCATTACACAACCACACAAGAATGGATGAACCATTTTGGATCAAAGTGGAAAATTTTTAAAGAAAGGAAATCTCAATTTGATCCCAAAATGATCTTGTCACCTGGCCAGAGAATTTTCAATTAAAATACTCATTTAGTTAATTAATTAGTAGCTCATACTATTAAATAGAATAGTGTGACAAGAAATGTTTTAGATAGTAGAATGAGAGATGACAATTGGGGTATTGTCTTCAAATTCAGCGCATCTTTAGTAGATTGTCGATTCTAGGATTACGTGGCATGTGGAACAAAAACCCACATTAGTGACTTGTTAATGGTTTTAAAATAAGACAATCTTTTAGAATGACAGTCACACTGTATTGCCTATTTCATTTAGAAATGTATAATTAAATAGTAAAAAAAATTATTTACAAATTAAATAAAGTTCAATATTAAAATATTAATTAATTGATGAGGTAAAATTACATTTGATTGCTTACATGTAGAAGATTAAATACACAAAATTCAATATTTATTGCTCCATATCATATAAGAAAGTGAAAATAAAATAGCTAGTGTAGAGCTATTTTTTAATTAATTATCTATTCTTATTTATGTGTCAAGAATATGATTACAATATACTATACTATCTATTAAAGATGTACTTAACCTAAAATTTTATTTATGGGAGAGTTGCATAAATATAAAAAGAATATTGCTGCCCACTTTTGCCATTTTAGCTTTTAGACTCTATTTGATCCGTTCAATTGTTGTTGCAGATCGCCCGACAAAAAATATTAATACCCAAAATCTGAAAATTTATTGAGTTGACCATATTGATCTTGTGACACCCGAAAGCTCTATCAAAAACAATATATTCAGTGAAATTGATAACCATATCTTTTGCTTTTTAATCTATAATTTCTCACATTCGGGTACATACGTTGGTCTCCGAATCGGGTTTATGAGGTCATTCCCAAACCCGAAACAAACCCATAAATATTTTTCATTTTTAAATTTTATTATACTAATTGACAAAAAAAAACAAAATATGCATGTTTTAATAGAAAAAAATACATGATTTTTCATCTGATTATATTATTTATTTAAAGTCTTTAATATTTAGTTCTAAAATAAAAACTTTAATAAGAAAATATATAAAAAAAATATTAAATAGTTATTAACTATAATATATAAAATATATAATAAATAAAATTATTATTCTCATTAACACATGAATGCAATTAATCCTATATAATTATTTGTAGGCGCAAATACACATTTATGAACTTATGGGCCACACTTGAATAATATAATGGGCTTAAAGATGGGCCTATTAAGCCCATTAAAGGATTCTTAACGGGCCTGGTATGAATTGTCTTGCTTGCTGCTCACAGGCGTTGCAGCGAAGCTTTCAGCTGATTGGTAGTAGCCATGGATATGGCGCTTTTGCTCCCCACTTCCAATTCATCTCTGTCTCCACTTCTCCCCATATCAAAAGGTTTTTCTTCGCTCAAAGTTTCCGACTTTACTATAAATTGTTACTCTGGTCGGTCAATTCAAGTCAATGCGGCGAGGACAAGCAGAAATCCCCGTCCGAGCTTCTCTGAAATAATTCGCGATAAATGGTCTGTCAAAGTCCCTTCAGCAAGAGAGAAATTCCCATGGGAACAACGAAAGAATCTGCAACACCAAGAGGAAGCGGAAGAGGAAGATTTGAAAAATCAACACACTTCTGACATTGTTTCCTCTAAAGTAGATAAAGAAGCGAGTCCAATCGGTGTCGATAAAGTGAGTTCTATTTATTCTAATCCTTTAATTAATGCCCCTTGGACTCGTGGAACCAAACCTAAAATTGAGAATAGGGAAGATACTGTTGTTAACAAAAGAGAAATTTTGGAAAAGGAAGTTAATCACAGTAGCAAAATTGGGGGAAAGGGTAATGTATTGCATATTATAGATGATACAGAAACCCTAGATTTGAATTTCAATGATAAAAACCTCAAATTTGATGGGGAAACTATTACAGTTAACGATTCCAAAAATTCCGAGGAAAACAAAGAGTGCAGGAGTATTGCAATTTCTATTGATGGAAATGAAAATGGTGGAAATGGCAGTTTAGTTGAATTTCCTTGGGGGAGAGCGAAAAAGGTGGAAAATGTGGAAGGAGAATGGGGGAAGAAGAAGAAGAGCAACACAGAGTTGGCAGAGAAACTACTTCCCGAACACGAACTCAAGAGGCTGAGGAACATTTCGTTAAGGATGTTCGAACGAATCAAAGTCGGGGCAGCAGGAATAACACAGGATCTGGTCGACACAATTCGCAAGAAATGGGATTTAGAAGAGGTCGTAAAGTTGAAATTCGAAGAGCCTCTTTCATGTCAAATGAAAAGAACCCATGAAATGTTGGAGGTCAGTATTTAACAAAGTTTGTTACTTTGTTGTTTGTACCATTTTATCTAATTTAAATACTCTTTTATATGTCAGAATAGAACCGGAGGTTTAGTCATATGGCGATCGGGTAGTTCGGTTGTTCTATACAGAGGAATCGGCTACAAAATGCAATGCGTACAATTATTTTCCAAGAAAAACATGACGAACAACGATGTTTCCTCAAAACCGAATGTAACAACTTTCCAACCGATTATCCCAAACAATGCCAAGTATTTGAAGGATCTTTCGAAAGAAGAACTCACGGACCTGAGCGAGCTGAATCAATTGTTGGACGAGCTAGGCCCGAGATTTCGAGACTGGTGTGGGCGTGAGCCATATCCCATCGACGCGGATTTACTTCCGGGGATCGATCCAAATTATAAACCGCCTTTTAGGCTTTTTCCATATGGGGTTCGGCGTTCTTTGACTAACAAGGAGATGACTATGTTTAGAAGGCTTGCTAGGACGATGCCTCCTCATTTTGCCCTTGGTATGTTTTATGTACCGTACTAGCGTGCTTGTGTTTGTTCGTGTTTTTTTAAGTGCTTTGTTACGGTAGATTTGGAATCGTTGTTTAATCTTGTAGGGAGGAACCGGGAACTTCAGGGTCTAGCAATGGCTATGATAAAACTGTGGGAGAAAACCGCGATTGTGAAGATCGCCATTAAACGCAGTGTGCTGAATACACGCAACGAGAGAATGGCGGAGGAACTCAGGGTAACACGCGAGAATCGGGCTGCTTTTCTGGGAAGCTCAATTTTTCAAGCTTTTCCAGGCTGCTGTCTTGAAAAGTTCTTGAAATAATGACAAACAGTTCCTAATTAGTTAATATTAAGAGTCAAAATCTACTGTACAATGTCAAAATATATTATATTGTTAAAAGTTTGTAAGTAGGATTTTTTCATGAGAGCAGCTCTTACAGCATTCCCAAACAAGCCCTAAGTAGTATCAATCACGTAGGGCTAATATGGTATTGTTTCCCGGCTGCTGTCCTGAAAAGCTCCACTCTCACACTTTCCATAGGTTTTGACTTTCAATGACAGCAGTCTCAGAAAGCAATCTGCTTGAAAATGGAGCTTTCTATAACAGCAGTCTGAGAAAGCAATCCCAAACTGGCCCTTAAATAACAGAGAATATAAAACTAGTATTTCTTGCTCGTAGGTATTGACGGGAGGAACGTTGCTTTCGAGAAACAAGGAGTACATCGTATTCTACCGGGGAAACGACTTCTTGCCACCCGCGATCATGGGAACTCTGAGAGAAAGGAAGAAACTAACTTATCTCAAGCAAGACGAGGAAGAACAAGCCAGGCTAAAGGCGTTGACTTCGGTCAACTCAAACGGCAAAACTCATCAAGGACCGTTGATAGCGGGAACTCTCACTGAAACCGTGGCCGCAACCTCTCGATGGAAAATTCAACATGACAGCGAAGCCATCGAGAAAATGAGGAGAGATGCGTCTTTAGCTAGGCGCTCTTCGTTAATAAGAGATCTTCAAAATAGATTGTCTGTTGTAAGTATCAAACACAACTTTAAATCAAGTTCCGATATAATTTTACGAAAGTTCATAATTTTCGGCGTCTTAAAATGTCTTAGGCGAAAGGAAAAATGGCAAACGCGGAGAAAAACATAGCGAAGGTACAAGAACACATGGATCCATCGGGACTCCCTACCGATTTGGAAACCATTAGCGACGAGGAAAGGTTCTTGTTTCGTAAAATAGGTCTAAGCATGAAACCCTATGTACCCCTTGGTAAGAACAACAAATTTCGAATGCAGCTAATTCAGTTCAGCATTTATAAGTAGTGCGTACCTATAAATTTACACTGCAATAAGTACATTTCAATTCAGTGCAGTATAAATATGTGCATATTATAATTTTTGTTACAGGAAGGCGAGGGGTTTACGATGGTACTATACAAAACATGCATTTGCATTGGAAATACCGCGAAGTGGTGAAAATAACGGTGAGTCGGAAAAGTCTGCCACAAGTAAGGCACATTGCGACATCTTTGGAGGCAGAGAGTGGTGGAATATTGGTATCGGTAGAGAAAACAGCCCAAGGGTATGCGATTATTGTGTATCGCGGGAAGAATTATCGGCGACCTAGTGAATTGAAACCTGCAAATTTATTGACGAAACGGCAGGCGCTAGCTAGGTCAATTGAGCTTCAAAGACGGGAGGTACAGTATAATAGACTCGAAATATTTGTAAATTTATTTATTTTTTTTATCGAGGTTGTGTTCTGATTTGTTCCTTTTGCAGGCATTGAAGCATCATGTTGCGGACTTGCAAGAGAGAATTAAGTTGCTGAAGTCTGAATTGGTATGTTATGTTGTTATTTTTCCGTAAAATTGGTAGTATGGGAAATTTAAGACCTGTAATATCTACAATTTTCAATTCTTTTCCTATTAATTTCAGGAGGAAGAAACAGAAAGTGACAAGAAGATATCGACGTAGGAAGACATGCATAAAACTATAACTTGCTAGTTAAATAAGCGAAAAAAACTAGTAAGCCAATCTGCGAAAAATAGTAGATAAGACGGGAATGTCGCTCCAATTTTCGATGGACAGTTGACTTATAAGTACCAGAATTAGTACTGTCATTTATATTATTGTAAATAGAGAGTTCCTTCACTAATGTAATTATTTTTCATTTTTGGTGACACTCAGTGATGTAGTTGTTATCATTAAATTTGCTAAACATAACGAAGTGCCGCTGAAGAATGATTCATAAAAACTGTGACCAAATGATCTGTGATATTTCTGTTACAACGGTGTAAAACTCTTGCTAATGTTGCTAAATGTGCTAAAATACATAGAAAATTTGTTTTTAAGTTTATGAATGAGAGTTGAAAAATTGGTAACTAACTAGAGGTTCTCATGCTTCAAGATTTCCTTGATGAACTTCAAAACTGCAGATGCTAGCTCAGTTTGGTGTTTGGTATAGGAATGACCAGCTCCCTCTATTATTTCCAGTTTGTGATTACTTATGCTCTTCGAAAACTCCATAGCATCTTCCACTGGAACAATCTCATCTGCCGATCCATGGATTGTCAATACCCTGCATCATCTTTGAAAAGTCAAGCAAACCAAAATCCGGCACGTGGCATCGATGAGCCAAATTGGTGCACTTTTTACGATTTCATGGGTTTATTTGAAATTTTTGAAAATTCATGGGGTCAAACTTGAAACTTTACCACTCACCTGCAGTCCTTATCAATCTCGAGGCATGCCTTGTGCATATTTGTATTCAGGCGTTCGGTCAAACTCTCCCGAGTCACGCGATACAAGACATTTCCTACTGCAGAAAAAAAAGTTAGAAAACTCCGCATAACATTTGAGTGTCATAAAAAAAACGAGACGAGGGACAATCGAAGAACCTTTTTTGTGTTTGACATCAAAGAAACCGTCTTGCTTGATTTTTTCCATGAAGTCTTTTCCATACCTTTCCTCGATTCCTTTACTAAGATCATAGCGTCCAGACGCATTGACAACTGCACCAATATCACGATACTTCGATGCATAGAGGAGCACCACATCGCCTCCTGTGGTTTTATTTTCATATATTATGCCTTTCGAAAGTCGAAAAAAGTGTACAAATATGAAATATCGTAATACTATATGTTACAAGTTTTTTTAAGTTGTAGAACGATTGCACGCACCTTTACTATGCCCAACAATTGCAGCTATGGCACGGTTTGCACTCGAGAAGTGTTCGATTACAGCACGTAAATCATCTGCCTCTTTCCAGTAGTTATCTGAAAAGGAACCTTCGCTTTCACTGGAGATCATAGAAATATATTTACTTAGCAACCAACATAATAATACTATGGTCAGAAATCACAAGATTTATCATAATTTCTTGTTGTTTAGGAAATTCTGCACATTGATAATGAAAACCTAACAGATATCAACTAACAGCTTACCCATTCCCGGAAAAGTCGAAACGGAAAGCACTGATTCCCTCGTTTTCTATCGCAGAAGCAAGATTCTTCTTAGTTTTTTGCTCCTGAAAGTAGAAAATTAAACATGAATTAATAATTATAAACGTTAATGTAACAATTTCCTTAATGCAAGAGCAAGCAAACCTTAGTGCAACGAAAACCATGGCATAAGACAATAATTTCCTTCGATCCTGTTTCGTGTATCAAGCCCACAAGTTTTTCACCGTTTTTGTTTGGTATAATGACTTTCTGCTGCGCAACAACTGGAAGCTAATCAACCAATCAGCCAATTGTAAAACGAAATTACACAATTCGAAGATTTGATTACGAATCAAACATTACAGAACTCAAACAGCCATTAAACGGAAGATTTCAAAAAAAATTCAACTACTTCATCGCTACAAATCAGATGAATTAAGATCAAATTAAGGCAGTGAGAGGGAAAATTAATCAGCAGCGATGAGAGAATTAAGAGAAAAACCTTTATTTTGAGAGGAGTTCGACATCTTCAGATTAGGTTTGGGAATACAAGTAGTAAATTTGAAATTTGCGGACTGATTACTGATACTGTTTCTCCAAACTCATTTACTCGTGATTTATAACTTAAAACATATTTTTTTTAACTTGTAAGGAGTTTAAAAATAAGTAGTTAAGTGTTTTTGTAAAATGATTTTTAAGTTATTAAAAGTGTTTCTTAAAATTTAATTTTAAGTCACTTTTAAATTGTTGAATCTTGAAAAAACTATAAAGTATATGTTTTATAAAAGTATTGAATATAATATAGGGGTAATATTGTAATTTATTTGGTCAAAAAGTAGATTTGAAAAAAAGTTACTTCTAAAATGTAAGTATTACCTACTTCTTACTTTTTACTTAAAAATAATTTTTTTAAGTTAAAAAAAGTTTAGAGAAACACTAAAATAACTAACTTTTAATTTAAAATTCTACTTTTAAGCAAGTTTGACTAACTTTTAAGTTTAGAAAAACCCCCCCTAAATTAAAATGCTTTATATAGGTTTTGAACACTACTAAATTAACAAGGAGTGAAAGTTGTATACTGTTTAATTCTTTTTCCGTGTTAGGATAGAATTGTTCCTTTGTTTTATTAGGATATATAATTCCACAATAGGGTTAGATCCCTTCATCGTAGAGGAAACTGTACGGAATTGTTATCGAAAATATAATCGCGTCGGTGGAATTATCTGTTAAAATTTTATCGAATTCGAATAGGATCTTCTCAAGAATCATTGATAAGGTTTCAATAGGATTTATTTCACAAATAAAACTTGGAATATCTCTTTAAGAGAAAAGCAGCAATAAAAGCTCTCAAGCGAAAGCTCTCCAATCTCACGTGCACGAACTCCTATCGAACTGGGACCGGTGCTAGCCGAATGGACGAAAAATGATGAGAGAAAAACTCCAAGAACTGCCCACATTTTTCTATATCTATCAGAGCTTGTTTTATTTTTATCTATTTATAGTCTAATTAGTTAATTAGGTTTGGGTTTAATTTAATTATGAATTTGACCCAATTAATTTTAAGTTTAATAATTAAACCTCATAGTTTAATTCCTTAAACAAATTTAATTGTCAACATTCATATTTTACAAATTAACCCATAGACAAAAAATAAGGATTGCAATTGAATAAAATAAATTGTCATACTACAAATTAATTTAATTAACTAAATTTAGTCAATTAATAATTTTAGCATGCAATACTTTAAAATTATATTTATTCAATTAAATTATTCAACATATGAATTTATTTAGTTATCAATTAAATAAATATCATATGTAAATGCAATTCAATCGACTTAATTTAATATAATGAATAATATAAAATAAATTATATTATCATTAACTAAATTAATTTCTTGGAGTTATATAGATTATTCAATTACATTGACTTGACATGTCAATTAATTAATAATCGATTTTTCATCAAGTCTTGTAACATTGCATGTACAAGAAATCACAGATCAGTAGTTTTAAACGCATTTTCCTTTAGGTCTGTCCATATGTTGGCAATGGGATTCACCCATAGACTGTAAGTGGATTATAGCAAACCATTACAGCCCCCAATTGGGATAGAATACAGCCGTCTATTAAAGATACTGAACCCAGTAGTTATCTCACAAATTCCTTTGCCAGCTGACATCAATATGATGAACAAGAGGCATGGTGCTTTCAACCCTTATGCAGTTCATCGTATTTCTTGATCTAGAATAAAATGATAATATAAGTCAACGACTTATTGGATGTCCTTATCACTTTTATTCATCAAGTGGCCGATGATTCGTTTCGATTTATCAAATCGAATGGCAATCCTATCACTTCAACGCTACTATTAATGTGGTCATGAATATACCGAGCATACCCCTACTTGTAATCCAATATTTAAGGACCTGTTAGTAATATACTACAGCATACTCAATTCCACATCCGTAATAAGTTGAAATCAAGTCCGAGGACAATTGAGACCTACTCAGCAAATTGTCTATGACATACAACCATGTGACTTTGCTGTGTGGATCGATCCAGCCCCATGTTT
>CATIWQ010037974.1:0-19466 GCA_949673415.1 Euphorbia schlechtendalii
TCACGCGTTGTCTAAGTACATGTATTTATCTCTCAATTTCTCTCAAGAGTCAAATCATTTGAATTTATTGTGGGGAATCCATTTATACCCAAATTAATTTCATGACATGACGTATCACGTGTGCTAAAAACATCATGTATATGCTTATGAGAATGCATGATGTCATTAATAAAATATCAAGCTTATAAACAAAGTTCAATTTATTCAAAAATAATTCAAAAGCCCCGTGGGCAAAGTAGCTAAATGCTAATTTATTACATCATCATCTTTCGATTTTAATACCCTCCAGACATATCCATGGATTCATAATGCTCCATCCATTCCACCTTCTCAACTACTTCTTGATAGTTGGAGAAGCTATCAGATTCGAATTTGTTCCTCTACGGTGGCAGTGCACCGTCCAGTAGCTTTGTTATCATCTCCGGTAAGGTCAAACGAGTCTGCAGCCTAACTTGTGTAGCCATCCAATGCGTATAATAGGATTTGAAGCTTTCACCTTGCCTTTGCCTTATAGCCTCTAGATGTTGCATTGTGGTTTCCATCTGAGAGTTGAAACCACAATACCCCAACATTGCCTGAGCAAGGCTATTTCAATTAGTGGTTATGTCCAGCGGAAGGTGGCTGTACCATTCGTTAACCGGGTGGCCTAAGGTGATGACAAAGAGCTTAGCCATCATTCGATCGCTGACCCTCAATGCTCTCATCACCGTTTGATATTGCATCAAGTGAGCGCGCGGGTCGTTAGATCCTACGTACTTCTCAAACTGTGGCATTGCAAAGTTTGGGGGCAAGCTGTCTTCATCCCCTACTGTCGGTTGTGCAAGGTATGTATTCCTTAGGTGACCACCATGAGTGGCCAAGAACTGTTGCCATAATTCCGCCATGCCAGGTTGTTGGAGGATGGCATTCCTAGTGTTTGGGTAAGAGCTATATTGACCCTAGGGAAATGCTGTAAAATGGGGCAGTTGAGGTGCTTGGAACTGTGAGGTGATCGATGTACTAAAGTTAGGAACAGGGTGTTGGGTCATTCCTTGGTAGAAAGGCTCTGGTGCAAATGCCGGATGCCCCATTTATCCCGGGAAAAATTAAAGAGGATTGGCAAAGTTATATCATGGCTACCCAATCTGAGCCTGGTTCAGTTGACTTTATCCTGCCCTGAACTGATTAAAGGTAGTTGGGGGCACCATGTGTGAGGTGGGAGGTCCCCCTGTTGGATTGGCATTGTAAAGGGTGACCTCCGGATTGGAGGTTGCATTCTGGGCCCTCCTGACATGCTGGCGAATGAGCAATGCTAGCTGTTCACTGTTGGTAAAGGCAATCAAGGCAGTTGCAATCTCGGCACTCACCAACGACTGCTAAGACTTTTGTCCCGTAAGGACAGGGTGATCTTCCCTTACACCTTCTCCTTGTGGATTAGCCATAATCGACATGCATTGAACTGAATCCGAGTTTGAACCCGAGTCCTCACTTGAGTCAGTGTACAGAACCCCCTCTAGATTGGCCACAATTGGGGAAAAGCGGACCAGGCAGCGAGCAGGCCTCTTCCAAGTCCCTTTGATACACGAGTAGAATATTAGACCATGCATGTAAGATTCTTGATATGACTCATGATGCGGGTAATGCATGAGATTTTTAATGTTATGGCTGCATTCACAAGGGGTTAGCATGCCATGATGTGAAATAACATGTATGTCAATCCATTTGAAACAAGCAAGTTAGTCGTTAGGTAAAAATGTAAACATGTGGAAATGAAAATCCAACAACGGGGGTTGGATTTGAGATTTGTACAATGTCTGTGTGATATGTAAGTGAGGTAACTAAGTTACCTGTGTGATAATAGGTCAATGGTTTGAGGTTTTGTACCATGACTAGGTCTCATGAAATGAGGAGGTTAAATTATTTCAGGTAAGCGGTGTGACATACCCTAATAAAATGAAAACAACTACCGTATGTAGCTACCTAATGAATGATTTGGTTATTTTTCCCAATTAGGCGAAGTTTTTGGATACCTATGTGGTCATCACTATTTGAGGGTATGTGGTGATACGTGAATTATTGCCTTGTGTGGGCGAATGATTCGGGTATGAAGCGTATACCCTTGGCGATTTGGTAAGGTAGTAAGTTTGCCTCATGTGGGCTTAGGTTAGGATATCAACTGGGATATCCTTTAATATGGAAAAAATGGTTTTGGGTAAGTACTTGTCCAGTTTGGGCTATTAGTGTGTATAATTACCCCGGAAAGGTTGTGAGTTGGATGTCAAGTAGACATCTCATAGGTAACATGTGGGATGTGTTATTACCCCTTGTGGGCTAAGTGTCGGACATCAAGTGGACATCACCCAATAAAAGAAAGGTATGTTTTCCATGTACAGGCTAATTGCGAGATGTCAAGTGGACATCTCGCTGAAAAGGGGTAAGTGATGTTCCTAAGTGGTTTTATGTTATCATAGGGTGACACGATCTATAGTGTCAACTAAACCTAAGTGTATGTGATATTGGTTTGGTATCGTGATGATGAGAATATGCTATGTTACATCATTTTAATATAATGAGTGTGTACGTTCAAGTGTCTGCACAAAGATTCGTGGTTAGCATGACATTTGTACAATAATAAGTACATAACACATAGCATGCAACATTCAATCTTCCAACTATATAACTCCCGCGTGTAGGGTTTTTGGCTAGTCTCTGTCCTAAGTTTGATTCATCTTAGTACCACGAGGATACTAAGGAACGCACCTGTAAGAAAATATAATGAATGATCGCGTTTGTTGGGTAACACCATAGGGAAAATACCTATGGCTTATTTACATGAGGTTTGTAAATGGGTTGTTGATGAAGAAGGTTCTTTTTGCACTGAAATACACTCCAAGCATCTCCCCAAATGGGTTGAGGGAGGTACATGCGATATGGCAATAAGTGCTACACCCGCTCGAGTACTATCTTTTCTTAGGGAGGCTGATTAGTACTAGAGAGAGCTTCGCGGTAATAGGGGTACCTTAGACTTATGGGCCAATCCCTTCTACTGCAATGCATTATTATGAATATGTCAAAATTAAGAGAAAACGGAATAGTGTGATCAATAATTTTCGACACTTATCTAAAATCTAAAACCTTTAAAAAACAAGTTTTTAGAAAAATCCCCAGCGAAGTCGCCACTATGAGTGGACGACACAGAGCTGTGGGCCGAGAGCGCGCGGGATAAGAGGCACGGTCCACCCGGGTGTTTGGAAAAGTGCACTGGGTTGAGGACCCGAAAAAAAAGGTTGAAAGAGAGCGAAAACGTTTTTTAGATTAGTTCAAACTCGAATCCGCCATCTCTTAGTGTGGAGTCACCACCTGGATTAGCTCTTTCCAGGAATTAGAGTCCTGTAAGGCTTAACGTCGGGGGACGGCCCACTAAGACACAGAGATACGGGGTTCGGGATAAGTTGCTTATTTCTTAAGTGATCACACTATATTATATCTATAGAAAACCGTATTTTCTTAGTTATGCATATTCGCACTTAGGTCGTTTTTGAGTTTGAAATGCATGATTTAACGCACATGCGGAAAGCAGTAACCCATCCATAAAGCATTAAATAAATGCAGAAAGTAAATGCGGCAAAGTAAAGATTACAAAAAATTATAAAAATCGAGGGATGCAACCGCCCGCTAACCTATTAATTACATTTTCTGTAAAAGTATATGCAATACCCGAAGGAAAATAAATCCTAGGCATACATCTAACCAGCATCCACAAGGGTTACACAGGGGATATCACATATGTTCGATTTGATTTTAGCGAGGCCCGTATGGCCAAATTAAAACATCGATGATTAAAGTTGTTATTTTAAATAAAAATAGTTCATTTTTATTTACACGTATGTTGATCAATTTTATTAATGAAAACGATCACATGGCATAAGGTGAGGTCTGTTATCCGGGAATAATTTTAATTCCCTTCGTTGTGGTATTCTAACATAAAAAATTAAAAAGAAATAAAAGATAAAGAAGAGAACTACAACATTTAAAAAAATAGAATAAAAATAATTCATAGGTCCACAAATAAAAATCAGAAAGAGATGAAGTAGATGAAAGCACAGAATCCACAATTCTAAGAACTCAGAAGCTTACCCTTTCGGTGTGAATCCACTTCGGTGTATCCGTTCGATCCCCGGGAGCATTCCTTGTTCATTTTTTTAGTTATTGTAGTTTAATTGGAAAATAAGTGTTTATTTATCCAAATAATAATCAGACTCGGGTTCTAAATTTGTTTTAGACCCGAGAATATCTGATGATATTTTTAGAAAAAATAGATGAAAAAAAGATTTTAAAACAATTAGAATTTGGAATCCAAACATCTTTTGGACCGGAATATCTTTGAAGAAAATATTTATCCAAAAGATAATCAGACTCGGGTTCTAAATTTGTTTTAAACCCGAGAATATCTGAGAATTTTTAAGAAATGTAGGAAGAAGAATGATTTGAAAATATTTAAGATTTGGGATCCAAATGTCTTTTGGATCCAAATAATTCAAGAGAAATTGAAAGAAAATATTTTTAGTGTTTTTCTCGTTATTTTTTTCCTTTGAAAATCTAATTTTTTCTGTAAAATTTCGAGCCCTCTTCAATCCAAAAATGTCTGACTATTTATAGGAAAATCTTGAAAATCCAAAAAAGGCAAGAAAGCTTGGCGAGGCCTCGCCAAACTGGTTGATTGGCGAGCCTGCGTCGCCAAAGAGGTTGGGCGAAATTTCTTTGGTCCACGCCTAAAAATTTTTTTTTAAAAATTTTAAAATATTATATATTATATTATATTATATATATATATATATACTTATTTATATATTTATTTATATATATACAAGTTTATATATACTTATATTTCCAAATAATTCAATTAAATTATTTTGGATCCTTAAAAATATTATAAGCTTTTAAATATTTATTTAGGGTCTCAAACATTATTTTTAACAAGGAGAACTCCCATTTGAAGATCTTCGAATGGTCGAAATTGTGTGATTCGAGAATAAATATCCCAAAAAGCCGTTATCATTTAACGCGCGAGCTGGTACAAAATCATGTGCCCACACATTGGTGAAGGGTTGCATCACTTCATTGTGATTGGATGCAAAGTTGCATTCTCATCTTCAATGGATAGGCACCTTTTCATGATTGGATTGCTTCTAAAAGGTGTCTTTTCGTTTGACAATTGGTGGCGGTTGATGGCGATTGATCGTTTTTATCCAGTGATTGGAAGTTGAGAATAGTTATCCATAGCCGTCATAAGTCACGAGCGCAATATACATGTTGTGATCGTGAACTTTGGTTTGTAACTTTCTGTTTGTAAAGGATGACAAGTCGCGACCACGAATGGGTGTCATGATCGTGACGTGTGCTTTTCTTCATGGTCTTTCTTTGCAACTTTACCGATCTTTGACAACTTCGATCCTAAGCCAATTCTTTGTATTCCACGCATCTTTTTGCACCTTTTTCACTCTTTTTACATAGAATTCAATCTTTGATCATTTTACTCTCAAGATTCACCTAGTTTGTGCACTTGCATCAAAAACAACTACATACCACGTGAAATCTTTTATATGAAGTATGAAATGACTTTAAACCACATCGTTTTATAAGTAAAAATATCATGATAATAAGTGTAATTATACACTTATCACAACCCCCACACTTAACTTTTGCCTTGTCCTCAATGTAAACACAATAGAATTTATAAATTAGTAATTCAAGTTCGTACGTCATTTGGTGAAAGGCTATTGTAGTGAGTACCACATTCCCACGTTGCATAAAGTTCAAGTAAAAGTTTGAAATTTCCCACAAATTAGTAATGTGCAATTTATATAGTTTAGTTGCATATCTTTGCTCTTAATTGAGGGCCAACCGAATTGCGTCTTTATATAAGCTTTATATGCTTTCTCGAATATTTCCTTCTCTCAAGTATAGTATAAAGTCTAAAGGACAAAGGGAGAACGCTTTGAAAAGATTGATCTCAAGGCATTTTTAGGTAACCTGAGATGCTAAACACTCTTAGTGGTTGCATTTTATGCTCCATACCACTCTCCCCTTTTTTTAGTGGTTGCATTTTATGCTCCATTCCACTTTCTCTCATTTTTTTTCTTTTAAGCATATGTTTTTTAAGTACAGATTTGTACTTTGCACCAATTTTTCATGTTATGCTTTCTTTTCTTTTTTCACTCATTGAATGGTTGCAGTTTCCGCTTCGTACCATTCCTCACCTTTTGCATAACTCATTGGTTATCCTTTATTTCTTTTGATTTTTTCTCTCAATACACTCATCCTTTATTGATCACTTTCAAAGTATTATGGCTTTAGTTTCCCAACATTTTAGACACACTCAATACTTATAGAACATATTCGAGAATAGCATATAAAACTCATAGTAAGAACACTATAGATATTACTCCACTTAAAACTTATCAGTAGCTTTAAACTAAAACTATATAACTTATACTAATTCATGTTGCATTGAAATATGTATCGAAACTTACTTGGAATGTTACTTTTGAATGTTACTCACCAGTCATCCTTTCCAAATGCTAAATGTTGTGCCAAATGCGCTCACACTCTCAACGTGCGCTCAAACTTGAAACAAAAATTTTGTTCGAAATTTGCACTAACATCGAACTTGTAATACCTAACACTCTAATAACCTTGGAACATATGTTAGTATAGTATAGGTATGGATAATGTATAAACAACACAAAATCAAGAAAAATTTTCATTCTTCAAATTTTTAATTTTATTTGATATTTTGGATTTTTTTTTTCAATTTTTTTACAAATACCCCCCACATTAAAGAACACAATGTCCTCATTGTAAGTGACTTTATTAATAATGAAAAACACAAACAAATAATTAGCCTAAAATTTTGAAAAAGAAAAGAAAAGAAAATATTAAACCTGTTTATTATGAAGGAGAATCCGGGGCCCGTGTCTCGATCACGAAGGCCTGTCGAGATCGTGATTTCCTTCATAAAAGGAACAGAAGGTTTTGCTGTATAACTTCACGAGCACGATCTATAGTCACGATTCTGACCTTTCTTTAATCCTTTTATTTCTTCAATTTTTAGACTTAGTTTCGTAGTCTCCCAGTATTTAATCTCTAGAACGCAATTGCCTTCCCCGGCAATGGTGCCAAAAACTTGTTCGCAAGATTTTGGCTATACTCGTTCCGAAAGGCTTATCCCCGGTAACAGCGCCAAAAACTTATTCGCCAATTTTCTACTAATAATATAAAAGTTCTTAATATGAACATGCGTTATCAGTACCGCTTATCAAATAGAAAAATGATGATAACTTCAAATATACAGTTGCGATGTAGTTTTAAAAGATATCAATCCCACAGGGAAGGAATTCGGTTCTAAGGACCAACTAGAGATACGGGATGAAAGAAACTATAATGATTTATAAGGGTTTTGAATGGTGAACAGATGCATGAACAGATTAGATGTAAAGCATATAGATATTCCCTAAGAACAAGTATAGCAGAGTAAAATATGCAAAGTAATCAAAGTTGTTTTAAACACTAGATAACTTCAACAAACTCAGTTTTAGACGCCCAAAAATCCTATAATTCACCGCAAAGCAACACATGAAATGACTTTTCTAAATCTAGGGTAAACGAATTATGACACTTATAAGAACCTAGATAACAATAATACTATGCTTAGTATGGGTCACTCTCACATAGCCATATTTAGCAAGTTACCATTCCAAAAATGTTGGCTCACTAAACACCGTTATAATCACAGATCCAATGATTATACAAAATTTTGTTAACGTCGAAATCACTCTTAAAGCTAACTCGAAAGCATATAACTTTATTAATATAAATGGCGTAAGAAGAAATACTCATTATGACACATAGACATATCATAAACTAAAAAATAGAAAGTATAAGTAGAAAACAAAGTAAAGTTGTAAGGTATGCAAATGAAAGCTAAATTTGATTAAACCGTATCCATTCTTTAGTGGGAGTCATCAATTCCCGCAATTCTTGCATCTACTTTGAATTCGGTCTCGACTCGTACAGAACCTCCATTAGGATGATATTCTTTGTGAATATTGAATAAATGAATGTTGAAGAACAGAAACTTTTATTGATAAGTGCTTTGCAATTACAGTCATACAATAATTGCTCGAATATGTGGAGAAATCTAGTGATCAAAACAAGAATCAAATCACTTTTACATTTTTTGTACTAACACTTTGAACGTAGCGAAAACTATATCTTTCACTCTCTATCATGTATCATATGCTCTGTCAATTTTCACCATCATACATTCCACGAAAATGGTTGATTTTGAACCCTATTCATAGAGTGCAAAGGGTTGCGTCTATCCAAACAAAGAGTCGTGTCCATTGGCAAAGGGTTGCATCACTTCATTGTGATTGGATGCAAAGTTTCATCCTCATCTTCAATGGATAGGCACCTTTTCATGATTGGATTACTTCCAAAAGGTGTCTTTTCATTTGACAATTGGTGGCGGTTGATCATTTTTATCCGGGTTAGAAGTTAAGATTAATTATCCATAACGGTCATAAGTTGTGAGCGCGATATACATGTTGCGATCGTGAACATTGGTTTGTAACTTTCTGTTTGTGAAGGATGACAAGTCACGACCGCGAATGGGTGTCACGATCGTGATATGTGCTTTTCTTCATGATTCTTCTTTGTAACTTTGCCGATCTTTGACAACTTCGATCCTAAGTCAATTCTTTATATTCCACGCATCTTTTTGCACCTTTTTCACTCTTTTTACATAGAATTCCATCTATGATCATTTTACTCCCAAGATTCACCTAGTTTTTGCACTTGCACTTTAAACCACATCATTTTATAAGTAAAAATATCATGATAATAAGTGTAACTATACACTTATCAGGCCACATAAATGAGACCTTCTTAACTAAGTTACATAGATGTGGAGACTTAGGCCCAATGGAATGGGATTCCTATGGTGTTTGCGAACTTTGTTTAAAAGGGAAGATGACTAAGAAACCTTTCAAAATGAAAGGGTTAGCATTCTACTAGTACCTTGGAAATAATACATTCCGATATATGTGGTCCAATGCGTGTTAAGACACATGAGGGTTTCGTCTACTTCATAACCTTTATTGACGATTACTCACGATATGATTATTTGTACCTTCTGAGGCACAAGTTTGAAAGTTTTGATGCTTTTAAAGAATTCAAAACTGAAGTAGAGAAACAGCTTGGGAAAAGTATCAAGACCCTTCGATATGATCGAGGCGGTGAATACTTAAGCTAGGAGTTTTTGGGATTATCTAAGGGATAGTGGAATTTTATCCCAATGGATACCTTCTTATACACCCCAATATAATGTAGTGTCTAAAAGGAGAAATCGAACCCTACTCGATATGGTTTGGTCCATGATGAGCCAAGCAGAACTCAGCAGATCCTTTTAGGGTTATGCACTTGAGAGCGCAGTTTATATACCAAATAGGGTGCCCTCTAAATCAGTGGATCAAACTCCATACGAGTTATGGTATGGTAAGAAACCGGCTCTTTCTCACCTGAGAGTTTGGGGATATCATGCATATGTTAAAAGGATAAGTTCAGATAAGCTGGGTGCTAAGTCTAATAGATGTCTGTTTGTAGGTTACCCTAAGGAGACTATAAGGTATACCTTTTATGATCTTGAGGAAAAGAAAGTCCTTGTTTCTAGAAATGCTCAATTCCTCGAGAATGAGCATATACTTGCAAAAGCTAGTGGGAGCATTCTTGAGTTAGGCACTCAGGTAGATCAAACAAACAGTCAATTGATTATACCTACACTTGTTACAC
Source organism: Euphorbia schlechtendalii (assembly GCA_949673415.1). Classification (NCBI taxonomy): domain Eukaryota; kingdom Viridiplantae; phylum Streptophyta; class Magnoliopsida; order Malpighiales; family Euphorbiaceae; genus Euphorbia; species Euphorbia schlechtendalii. The sequence continues at coordinate 9,832 of CATIWQ010037974.1, forward strand.
AAGATAGTGTAAGCATGGAACAACCTATTATTACACCGATATTACATAGGTCAGGTCGGGCTCCAATCGCTCCCGAGCGATATGGGTTTATCATCATTGATGATAAACATCTCTTCCTTATAGAAAATGATGAGCCCAAGACATACAAGGAAGCAATGGAAGGCTCAAAATTTGATAAATGGCTTTCAACCATGAGATCGGAGATGGACTCCATGTACAAAAATCAAGTTTGGAACATGATTGATGCTCCAAGTGGGATTAAGCCCATAAGATGCAAGTGGGTTTTCAAGAAGAAAATCGACATGGACGGTAACATAGTTACCTATAAAGCATGGCTGGTTGCAAAAGGGTACAGTAAAAAAGAAGGCATTGACTATGATGAAACCTTTTCACCGGTGGCCATGTTGAAGTCTATCAGGATACTCATTGCTAGGGGTGTTCAACGGTTGGTTCGGTTGAATAACCGAACCGAACCAAATAAACCGATAACCGAATAGTTAAAAAAATACAAACCGAAACCAAACCGAAGTTAAAAAGCAACCAAACCGAACCGATGTATTAGGTTCGGTTATTTCGGTTTTGTTTTCATATTATTTATCTTTACTAATTCTAAGTATAATCTTTTGTTATGCACATTAATTTACTCTATTTTTTAAAAAAAAATATAAATTGAAATGAAAATAAGATTTTTCCAACTTGTTAGTAAGTACTAGACTTGTAAAATTATAATAAAACAAACTAACATCCATTATTAATAAGTAAATTTCAACTAAATGAGAAACAAAATTTTTGGCAGGATTAATATGCTAAATGCTCTTACATAATATTTAGCATTGGTGTTACAAGTGGCTTGGAGATTGAATCAGTTTTGGTATAGATTTTATTGGTATTATATATTGTTTGATTGTTAGGCAAAAAAATGATATTATAATATTTATAAAAAATTTGTTTTTCATAAATATTTTCATTAATTGGTTAGTTCGGTTATATCGATTTATTATTAACAAAAACCGAACGAACCAAAATCATCGAAAATATAAAATCAATAACCGACACTGAACCAAAACTGATGTACATCGGTTCGGTTGGTTATTTCAGTTCGGTTTGGTTTTTGAACACCCCTACTCTTTGCCATTGTCGCTCATTATGATTATGAGATTTGGCAGATGCATGTGAAGACAGCATTCCTTAACAAGAATCTGGATAAGGATGTGTTTATGACATGACTCGAGGGTTTTGCATCCAAGGATGGCTCTAAGGTATGCAAGTTGCAGAAGTCCATTTATGGACTTAAGCAAACATCAAGGAGTTGGAATATTAGGTTAGATGATACAATCTAAGAAATCGGCTTTGTATCGAATGAGCCCCTTGTATATAAAAAAGGCTAGTGGGACTGAGATCATTTTCCTTGTGTTATATGTTGATGACATATTATTAATAGGAAATGATATTCCTTTTCTTCAGACAATTAAAACATGGTTGTCAAAGACCTTGGAGAAGTAATTTTATACTTTGTATTAAAATTTACCGAGATAGATCCAAAAGGCTGCTAGGTCTTTCACAAAGTACATACATAGACAAGGTTTTGGCTAGATTTAACCTTGAGCAGTCAAGAAAGGGTTATCTCCCAATGTCTCACGAGATTAACCTTTCTAAATCTGAGTGTCTGAGAACACAAGAAGAGAGACTACGCATGAATGGAATACCCTATGCCTCAGCAATAGGGTCCATCATGTATGCTATGGTATGCACTCGGTCTAACATCTCACATGCATTGAGCTTCACGAGCAGATTTCAAGGTGAGAAGCATTGGATGGCCGTTAAAACTATCCTCAAGTACTTATGCAAGACTAAGGATATGTTTTTAGTATATGGAGAAGGTGATCTCACTATAAAGGGATACACCGATGCGAGTTTTCAGTCTGATGGGGATGATTATAAGTCTCAGTAGGTTATGTGTTTATGTTTAATGGAGGGGCAATTGTTTGGCAGAGTTTCAAATAGGATACGACTATCTATTCAACCACAGAATCTGAGTATTTAGCTGCCTCAGAAGCAGCTAAATAAGTCATATGGCTTGAGAGATTTATTAGTGATCTCGGTGCGGTGTCCAGCATTGTAAATCCGATAGCGGTTTATTACAATAATAATGGAGCTATTACTCAGGCAAAGAAACCACGGTCTCATCACAGAAATGAACATATACTCAGAAAATATCATATAGTAAATGAGATGGTAGCCAAAAAAGATATAAATTTATAATACATCCCAACAAATCAGAATCTAGCGGATGGGCTAACTAAACCATTGAATCGGGTTAAGTATGACCAGTATGTTAACGAGTATGGTATGAAGCACATGGCCAATTGGCTCTAGTGAAAGTGGGAGATTGTTAGACATGATGTATGCCCTAGAGGCAATTAGGGCGATATGTCTTTATTAGCTATAATGTACAAACAGTTTTGAATTCTTAATACTTATCAAAGGCATCTTTGTTACTTATCAGTGCTTTCTATTTATTGTATCTCGTTGGTATCATATATGTTTGACAATGTATATGTGCATTGATGAAACAAAGTCCGTGACTAATACATAGCGTAAAAGTGCTAGGACATATTGAGAGCTATGTGGAGTGAGAACTGCACATACGTGTTACTATGAATAGTCTGAATATCCCTAGTCGTAGTTTCATTGAGACTAGACATCAATGGAGCGGATAGAGTAGCATGTGTAGGCTTACCCCTTGGGTTAGTTCCAAGCAGCCGATCTTATGAGCTGAACGTGGTACCATGAGTGAACACATGAATGATTCGGGTAATACATTGGAGATTGCCATAAGAAAGACACTCGGAAATAACTATATCCATGTGTTGGTTCCATGTTTGATGGAATGGATTTTTTAATCGATCAAGATACAAAACGGTTGAGTGGTGTTCTTCGTTAACAAGTCTAATTCTAGGATAGCTACGATTGTTACATGAGCTGACACTTAATCCGAGCTCAATAAATTGGATGGTACTTAACCTAATGAAAGGAGTATATTGTACGGCTGCAGAACCGGATCATCAAGTCACAGGCACGTGACATTCCAAGTATCAGGGGATCAAACGCCTTAGCTAAAAAGCCCATTTGATCGTCTAGAGCTATCAGGTTCCATAACGGTTTGGAACACTGAGCCTAAAGGTTCCCGGATGGGAAGCTAAGTTTAGGTTAACCTCTAGCGGCTCTATACTTTGGGATCCTATGAGCTCACACACTTTGGGTCTTTATCGGACCATGTAAAGAACCTATGGACTGGGTCTGTACCAAAAATACAATTCGTGAAATCAGTGAGAAGAATTATTAATTGGTTTAACCGAATTAATAATTAAAAGGAATAATGAAAAGTTAGGGAAAAATAGTTAGAGCGAGCAATGGAATTTTCCCATGGTAAATGGGCCTCGAAAAGAACACGGGTTGTTCGAAGTGGGGCTCGCGCGGCTGCCCGCGAGCAAAAAAGCTCACGGAAAGCTAATGCGGAAGCGCTGCCCATGGCAGGGCTTGCGCGGGCTGTAAGCATGGGCTTACCGCTAATGAGGGAAGCCCGGACCGCGGGTTACCCTACCCGTGCAACTGACCCGCCTGCATGGGATAGGATTTATCCTATCCCACGCAGAGTTAGAAGGAGAGTCTAACACTCCCCCATTTTTCCCTATAAATAGGCTTCTAAGCTTCTCATTATTTATACACACACCAAAAAGCTTTGAGCTTGTTTTTCTCTCCGATTTCTACTCTTCTCTTCTTTTGTTGTGCGAGATCCTCCACAAGTTACTCCAAACAAATTGAAGAGTTCTTTTAGAAGGCTCTAAGTTTAAGTGAGCTTTCGGTTTTGGTTTTCGGGTTGATTTATGAGTGGTCTAGCAACTACTGTCAATCGACGGGTTCTACCTCTTTGAGGTTTTGGTCGGTGAAGATCCGTGTGGATCAAGTCATCGAGGCTATCCTAGTTTGGAAGCTAGTGCTGTCGGAATTGCTCAAAGGGAATGCCGCTACCAAAAGAGAGATCAAGCACGCATCAACTGATAATGCTTTAATCTTTGGATGCTAGGTTTCTTTTATATGTTTTATAAACCTGAAAGCATCTATAGAACGTTTTAACATAGATTATTTCAATCATAGAATGCTTAGGAGATCCTCAAGTTAATTTTAAATTTTTGATTTCTGCCTTGCAACCTATGCATGTTCAATTACTATCTTGATTAACCAACAAACATGGCATAGACTTCGCAGTTTACCTCATTTTCTACAACACTAGCTTCAACGGGGCTATCTTCTTTATGAATCTTTTCTTTATTATTTCATTGATGTTTGTAACATTCAGACATAATGTGCCCATTCTTCTTACAATAATTGCATGTTAAATTAGTGTAACGAGATTTTGACTTTGATTTGGAACGATAACCATTGCTGCTACTAGGATCTCATGTATCAGATCACCCTCGAACAATAAAACCTTTTGTTAAACTAGTTCTTTCATTGGAAAGCTCTTTACCAATATGATCTTTAGAATACAAACACTCTTTAACCTCCTCCACGGTTAAAGTGTTTTTGTTACAAATCAAAATCTCTCAGAAATTCTTGAAAGACGGAGGTAGAGACGCAACAACATAAGAGCTTTATCTTCATCTTCATACTTAATATCCGAATTTTTCAGATTTAAAAGAATGGAACTAAAATCATCAAGGTGTGACTTCAAGGATGTACCTTTTACCATATGAAACATATGAAGACGATGTTTCACCACAAGCTTGTTGCTAAGATTTTTGGATAAATAGAGAAACTCGAGTTTGTCCCATAAACCTTTGGCAGTCTTCTCATAGATGACTTTACGAATGACCTCTTTTGACAAGCATAACTAAATGGCAGCTATTGTTTTTTCCTCAAGGTCTTGCTTTTATTTTTTACCACCGTTTCAGGCAATTGTTCCATCATCATCTTGTATAAATCATTCTGCATCAAAATTACTATCATCTTGACTTGCCATAAGACAAAGCTAACAGAGCAATCAAATTTTGTTGTCGTCATAGTAGAATTCCAAAATAAATATTAATTGGCTCTGGTACCAATTTGTTAGGGAAAAAGCCTCGACTGCGGAACAAAATATTTATTTGGAAAAATATAACAATAACAAAATAATCAACTAAATATTCGAGAAATATCAATACAAAAAATGGAGAAAAAACACTCAAAACTCTTAACCCAATTACATCCAAACTCACACAAATATTCTATATAGAATATCACTCTCAAAACAATTTTTGTTAATTGTTTGATGACTCAAAACCATGCAAATGCATGAGAATTTATTGGAAAAATAAGGCTGAATTTCCTTGTATGAAAGGGAAGAAAAAATGAAATTGAAATAGCTGCAAGTGATGTATTATTGTCGACATATGGGTTGTTCATTATGATCCAATATTAATAAAAAATGGTTGCTAATTTGAAACCAAAACCATTTTCATATTTTGTGGACAACTTGAAATCACAATGTCAACTGAGTCTTTATACCCGTTTCTAGGCTTCCCGGTTCAAGTTCGGCATTGCTTTTCTCATTGGGGGAATTCAGATTAATGGGTTGGAGATCAATGTCGGGCTGGGATTCATTGGCACTGTTGTATTTATATGGGTTACATCTGCAGAGGTCACTCATGTGATAATTTGTGTTAAATTGTATCTTGAATTCAGGTGCATGCTTGATATATCTGTTCATATGAGAACTTTGATTTTTGGCTGATTGTTATCAAGTGCATCATAACTACTAGTTTTAGATAGAGTTTTTGGATGAATGAATTTAGGGTTTATGAGAGGTTGAAGATGAAAAATATTAGGCTTTCCTGAAATTATCCTTTGCCTTTCATCAATTTTAACGGTGTTAGCAACAAATAAATCCCTTATTTGCTATCGGAACGAAACCTCATATCTCTATTTGAGACCTGAAATCCCACAAATCCCCTTTTAAAATTTGAAATTTACTCTTAATTTTTTTTCATTTTTCTCTCCCTCGTATGTCGGACAATGAACGTGGGACATTGAAACACAAACCTTACTTATTCACAATTACAACTATTCAAGCGTCCATTTGTTTAGTACATTATAATTTCCATGTTTCGCATAAGCTAGCTAGTTGAAGTTCTTACATTTACGAAATTAATTTGGATTTATGAAAAAAACCTTAATGAATTTGGATGCCCTAAACTTATCCTTAAACATTATTTTCACCCTTAACTTTTAAAAGTTTCAAATAATCCTCTGAATTTGTATAAGTGATCCAGTTTGCCCTTCCTAATGTGACATGTCAACTTCTGATTTGACTTTTCCAAAATATGCGAGGGGAAAAAAGGTGCACCTTTTATAAGTTCAAGGGCTAATTGAGAATATTTGAATGTTCAGGGAAAAATAGTGTTCGAGGACAAATTTAGAGGCTCCAAAAGTATTCAAACCAAAACAAAAACTAAGGAGGCCCCAAGTGCCCAACATGGCAACATATATAATCAACTGAGTCTTATAATAAGAACTAATATGGTAAAACAAATTAAAAAATAAAGTAACAATATATATGCCTAACAAAACAATATAAATAATTAACTCAAAGGGCTCTTATTTACTACGAATTCAATTCTCCAAACTCAATCAATGTTTATTTTTATTACATTACAAGCTAAGGTAAAATGAACATTCTTAGACCTCTTTTTTTCTATAGGCTCTGGGCGCAGTCGCACTCACAGCTAATAGAAGACATTAAGGAACATAATCAATAGCAAGTAAAATTTAGGCCAAGAGAAAGACAATGAAGAAGCCAAGTTAGTAGTAGCAGTAGGACTGGGCACTGGTCCTTCAATATTAGGGGAAGAGATTGGACTTGTTGGAGAAACCGGCTTAGTATTTGAATTAATTATTATATGAATCTTCTGACCAACTTGACAGTGACCCAGAAATCCACATATGAAGTACAAATCCCCTTCTTTATCAAGACTTACGAAATCCGATCCCGTCTTGTATGCCCTTATTGCTGACGTGGCATTGCACCTTTCATAATCTTGCTTAGTCACTTGCTTCACATTGTGATATTGATTGTCGTAGTTGAACACAATCACATCTCCAACTCGAAAATTTTTACCCGCTGCCCAGTTTTCGTAGTTGACAGCACCAAAGCCCGTCCAGCCTGCCTTGTCGCCAACTTCATAGATTGCAGCCTTGGACGTGCCGTAACGACACATGGTCAAAACCATTAACACCACGGCTATCATCTTAATATGACCCATTGTTTTTATTCTCATCAGTGTATATTTTAATGCTAGCTATTTCATATATGGAGCCTAGAATGGCTATTTTCCTATTCTTGTTTAAGGAAAATGATCTTTTAGTTGACTCTTTGTAGGAAAGTTGTAATTTACAATTTTGAATGCAAAGGCAATTTCTTCTTTAATTTTCAATTTTGGAATTATTTAGATATTACTACATTAATTGGTTCATTAGTCCTTGTTAGCTAACTAATACGAAATGTAAATCAAATCTCGAAACAAGTCTATGGTATTACATCAATATACTGCTATATATATAGCTCGGTTCCAAATCATATATTATATTAATACTATATTTGAAAGTTCAAAAACAAATTTGCTTTTATTCCATGATTTTGAACCATATTTAAATACCATATTTGTTCTCCGAGCTTATAGCTACTTTTTTTTGTTTTATTTGATGATTCATATGAATTGTTTCTAAATTTATTATAAGTAATTTTATGAAATATATTTTCATAAATCATATTGGATATTGATAGTGTTAATCGTTATATGTTTTGTCAAAAAATTTTGTTTTAGTTTTTTAAAAATAAAGATCGCATAAAATTGTTGGATAAATGAGTGTTACAATTAGGATGTGAGACAACTGAATTCAGTTAGGGATTTATAAGCAAATGTCTTGTTGAGTTTGATTTTGTTTTGCATAACAGCAAAATACTTTCACTTTCCTCTATTTTTTAGTTTTCAATTTCTTGCATACCATGTTTTGTAATGACTTTGCCTTTCCTAATTATTTTTGAATTTTTTAATAAATTAATAGGTCATATCTCACAAATCATTGATGATTTATTCGAGCCTTTTGAGTATTTTATTCATCTTATTTTTATCTTTAAAACGATATAAAATACAAATTTTTTGGAATAAAAAATATATGATAATCTTATGCCTGGTATAAAAGTTATTTTACCTGATATAATAATTGTTAAATCGTGTATATAATTTATTTTTTTGAAATAAAATAATCTGGCAATCTTATAATAGTTGTATAACTCTTATATCATACTCAATTTCATAGCAAAAAAATCATGTTATGAAGGCCTTACCAGGTATAAAACTATTATACCAAGTATAAAAGCTTTTGTTACAATCTTGTATTTGAAGTGCTGTAAAATCATATTTATAATGGACTTATACCAAATATAATTTATGTTACACTAGGTATAAGAGTTGTTATACCTGGTTTAAGAATTGTTTTACCATGTATAAAAGGGTTTTTTTATCTTAAGTTTGAAGATAATACCATGTAACAGGTATAATAGCTCGTATGTTATGTATGATTAGTTTTATACCATGTATGCAAGTAGTATGTTTGAATACTATATTCAATTTCCTAAAAACCAAACTGTGATTGTAATTTTGAATAATAAAAAAACAATAAGTTATATTCATTTGCAAATACAATTTAATGCTTTATAATCAAAAGTGACAAGCAACAAAATAAGCCACACTAGAAATTGAAGAGAAATAATCAAAACAAAGACACTTGAGACATTGACCGTCAAAATTTCCTTTTGATATTCCAGTCCTAATTTGGTCGGGTTTTGCTGGATTGCACAAGAATAATAGGAGAGTCAAGTCATAATCCATTGAATAAAGTTATGACATAATTCCAACAATTTTGAACTGAAATGCATAATTTTATCAAAAATAATCTATCATACTATAAATCTCGTATAAGGCATATAAATAAGTCTTAGAAGTCTTGTATATCAATATAGTACATCAAAATTACAATTTAAATTTTTAAAGTGTTTTACTAAGTTTCTAATAAATTTTTGGCCAAATGCATTGGTAGCTCCTCCACCTTTCGCCAATCGACCTACTGCTTACCTATCCTTTTAAAAGGACTATGTAACTCCCTATCCTTTCAAAAAGTGCACCCCGTAGAACTCTCCATCCTACTCAACAAAGCGCAATAACTCGCGTGAGGTACACGCGAGATGACGTGTCCGTTAGTCATGAAAATGAACTCCACATCAGCCCCATGTCATTTATGAACAATAAAAAAATAATTAAATAAAAACTAAACTCCCTCCTTAAACTTAAATTTGTCAAAACCACTCCTTAACCTTTTCATCTAAGCAAACACTCGACAAAATTCTCATCGTCACTCTCTACTCTAACACTGGCAACGCAAATCTCCACCACCATTAACCAATAGTCTCTAATTTTTCGTCGAACACATCTCTATACTAAAGATTGAACGCAATCATCGTCCAAAAGCCAAAGTTGACAGGTTAGCCCTAATTTTCTTTAAATTTGAAATTGATTGTGATTTTAAGCTTATCTTGA
>CATIWQ010038018.1:0-11027 GCA_949673415.1 Euphorbia schlechtendalii
TTCTATTTATACTTGAAGGTGATAGAAGTAGTCGTTGCAAACTTCTCATCCTGACTTGTTCTTCCAAAACTCTTCTTTTCATAGCTTTCAATTACGCCCGTTTGAAGTAGATTTTATGATGTTCAGAGATAGAGAATTTAAATGTTGAAGTGTGAGATTAATCCTTGAATCTTAATGCGTCAAAAACTATTTCTTCAAGCAAATTTGTTTTGAAAGAGAGGCATGCGAGATTTAACGTGGAAGCTTGTAATTTTTAAGATTGTTGACGTTATAGAGAGGCACGGAGATACTAGGAAAATGGTGCATGTCAGAAGATGCCTTATTACCTTGGACTCTTGTGAGGAATCTACAACATTTTGTACTAACACCTTTTGGGTTTGAGGACCACATGAATATCCTTTTTAATTTCAGCGCTTTCTACCTAAAAAGCATCAAAGGAATATCCATCTTTCACAAACACAGTTAAAATCACAAGTGTCATAATATTTCAAGTGTCAAATAATACTCAACTTTTATTAAAAAAATAAAAGCTACTGAGCTCAGCTAAGTTATATCTCATAAACTAAGTAACACTAAGCTTTCCTTAAATTTTCTTACTCTAAGCCAAAACTTAATTAAAACATAGTAAACTAAGTTATTTTCCCTTAGACAAACTCAAAATAAACTTACCTAATTAAGAGTCTACTTAGTCCTAAATTAATTTCACTATCCTAGATAGTTTGTTATTTATAAAATGTTTAAGTACTATTAACTTAGGTTTAACACCTCTACATCCACTGATACATTTAGAGATTGATTCTCTATTGGTATGGTAACAGTATTAATCTCTTCATAGGTGAGAGCAGTTTCAGCCACTGTCCTAGCCTTTTATTCCTCTTAGGAATTTTTAGGGTCCTTTAAGTTTGCTTATTTTTTCTCCACTGAAGCCTCCATGGTATTCTACACTAGTGTTTCATTGGCATCATGAACAACATTTACCTCAGCTTGTAAGACTTCATTTGCCTTCTCGGAATGTTTAGCCTCAACTCCAACTATTTGGGCTTCATTAACTTCTTGTTGATCCCTAAAGTATCAACAGTTACTTCACTAGAACCAACTTTAGTTTCCTTAGCATCTTTAGCGTAGAGCTAGTGTTTAGTGGAGATTTATGAGGAGAAGGTTGTTTAAGAGGTATTTTTGGTGGAGATGGATTTTTGGGAGATGCTGATTTTGGTGTTGAAGGTTTTGGTGATTTTTTAAGAGATGGAGAAGGTGATTTATTTTATTTTTAGGAGAAGGAGACTCCATAGATTGGGAATATTATTTAAGTGACAAGGTTTGCAAACTAAATAGTTGAAAGGAGAGAATGGAGGTATATGGGTCTTATTGGTCTCTAGAGGCACTATCTCATCATCTTCTTCTATTACTGGCCCAAATTCTGGCTTATAGGCTCTAGGTTGTCTATAATCATAATCACTCCCTTTTGGTGAGATAGTTGTTTTATTCCCCTTTAGTTTTTAGGTTAACTCATCATGAGTAACAGTTTTATTCTTCTTAGCAGCTGCTATAGTATTCTTTATAGTATCTTAATAGTTGCTCAAGATCTAGTTCCAAAATCCTACTTCAAGCTATTTCCATGGTCATGACCAAATTCTCTTCCTTCTACTTCCTTGCCGCCTCTTCATCAAAGTTCAGCTTCTAAGATACTAAATTTACCTTTGCTTCCTTGCTCTTTTATGCAGGCCCTTTTTCTTCTCATCTGGATCTTAATTATCCTCTTTCTCTCAAGACCAACATTTTCAATCGTCAGAGAATCTGACTTGACCTTTTTAGCCTTTTTACCACCAGTCTCCTTCCTTCCTTCCTCTTTTCTCTGTTGATCATCGATCCTTTTGGCCTCTGCCTTCGTCAGAGCCTCCTCTATGTCCCAATTCTTTCTCCATTCCAAGCCATCAAAGTTTTCTTGATTAACCTTTGGACTAGCCTCACCCTCAAGATTTTTAACATAAATCTCATAATGTTTGATAATTTTGGTGAGCAAACTTCCCATTGTATATCTTTGGTTTTTAATGCGGTTACTGATTGTTATACCCTAGTTGACATCCTTCTTATCTACAAGGTGATACATTAAACACTACTCATAGAAAGTAGGTTCATTATGGGCGAAGAACTTCTGTAAAATACCCTTGTCATAGCATAATACATCTTTCTTGTAATCTCTGACCAATTGGTGGATTTGTAGGGTCCAAACCATCCTTAAAGATTGTAAGCATGCCTCTATTCTTCAATCAAATTCTTATCACATCCTAGGTTGAATTAAATACCATTATCATTAAAACTTAATAATGTTGAGAGGAATGAGGGAGCTATGGTTATGGTATATCTTTCAACAAAAGGCTCCAAACAGTCATTATCATCTTCATCTTCGTGAAGATTATCATATAACTTCTAAACCACTTTAGGTTAGGTAAGTTCTTGAGTGGAGATCCACATTCAGATCTTGTGATGATAAATGATGGATTTGTAGGGCTTTGTTTCATTAAAAAAATTTATCTAATAGAGTTGGTTGAGGTAGGAATTTCGCAGGTTTAGGAGAGAACCATAATCTCTTGTATTTGGTTGGTTTTTCTTCAAGAATAGCAATTTTTTATTAGCAGCCATTTGAGTAGAGATTAGAGAATTAGGTTAAGGAAATTTGTTTGCTGAAATTGCTTTGGAAAGTTTGTGAGCCTAAAGAGAAAGATAGAGGTTTACAGGGGGGGGGGTTTATAACCTTTGGATAGTAGCTAGAAGGCGAAATAACAATTTCTTAGACAGTTACAAGTTGTTTATGGGAATAAATCATTAAAAAATAATTTAATGGGAATGCATAATTCACGGTGAAATGCAAAGAGGTTAAAGTAGTTTCTTATCTTTAATTTTCACTCAGATTTCCCCTCTTTCATATTTTGAATCTTATGTGTCAGAGACTAATTTGGTTTTGACACTACTTGAAAAAGAGATAGAGTTTTTCCAAATGAGGAAACTTAGCATTAAAGGCAGCTAAAGTATATTAAATATCAAAGGCTTTGAAATTTCGTCATATGAGGATTATACTAGCTAACTCATTCCAAATGCTTCTCCAAATTTTCCAAATTGCTCCTATGAGTAGGAATTTTCAAAACCCCGAAAGTTAATGATGAAAGATTTTCATTTTGTACGTTCAAATTTAACTATTTGAATTTACCTTCGAAACCTACCGAAATTCGCATGAAAACCCCCAAAAACGATCAAAATTACAAAGCTGTCATACCGGAATCAATTGATCTACCATTATGATCACGATACCGTGATCGACATCACAATATCGGGATCACTTATTTTCCCCTCTAGTTGGTTGACTTAAAGCCCATTTTTCATGTTCTAAATCACCAAAAAATGTAGCGGAAGTACAAAATTGGTACCGTAATCAACCTAAATTTTAAAAAATATTTGATTTATTTCCTTTTTCCAAGGGATTGATTTTTTACCCAAATTGTACTCATTTTCTTTTATAAATACAAGTTGAATCTTTGTATTCCCAGTCGAATTTTTTATTAAAAAATTCATAAAGTTTTCAAAGAAAAAAACAAATATCTTCCAAAACTTGTGAAAAGTTTTAAACAAATAAAGGAATCTATTAATTCATTTATTTGTTCATTACCAATCCTTATTCGATTTCACCCAAATCCCAAACACCATCCCATTAGTTCTTTAGAAGGAAAATCTAGGCTCTTGACATTGAATCTATCATAAAAGTGGATTTGAAGAAAAAAGGTACAAATCTAATATGAGAATTTGTATTTTATTTCAATTCTTTTTTTATATTATCATTTCAGTAAGTGAAGGAGGGTAAGAACCATAATTTAAAGCTTAAGGGGTTATGTGTCGCTTCCACGTAAGTCTTCAAAACTCCCAAACTTTTTTTTAAGTTTATATATGTTTGTTGGTGTTTAAAAATTAATTAAACATTTACACTTGGATAAAAATTGATAGAAAGAAACAAAAATCGAAAATTCCATGAAAAAGCCTATTTTGGGGCATTATGCCCCTGATTGGGGTAGAGTAGGCTCAACCACGGTACCGTGATCGATGCCAGCCTACCACAATCAAGGGCATAATAACTAATTTTCAATATTTTCTCCGTTTAACCTTTGTTTTGTAGCTTTACTTGAATCGATTTTAGTTCTAACCTATTATACCTTGTATGAAATCTCTGATCAGTAGTTAGTGTAAACACTTGTTTTATGCAATGATGTTGTGTTAGCTTATATTTCTTTTCATCTTCATTTTACTTAATGAATTATAAAAATATAAATACGTTAAATACTAAATATTGTATAACTTTGGTTTGTAACAAGAAATTAACTTAGATAATAAAGTAGATAACTTCGTACGAACCTAAATCTCTAAATTTAAGGTATAGTATTGTCATTCGAAATAATGTTATACTAGAATCTTCTTGGAAGAGCTGATCCAGGTGGGGACTCCATGTATTTATTAGAAATTTAGGTTCCAAAATATTTTAAGTTGTTCCAGAAGTAGCTTGAACCTTATTTGTAATGATTTTTATGGGAAGCAATTTTCAAATGTCCCAAAAAGTAGTAATGTGTCCTGAACTGTGAAATACATCTTGAAAGTAGCGATATGTCATGAATAATCAACTAACCTATTGAACCCAAGTTAATAGTACCTCACGGTATTTAAAATGTTTTGGAAACAACAAACTAACTTGGATAGTGATATTAATTGAGTACTAAGTATACTCTCAATTAATGAAGTATACTTGAGTTTGTTTAAGGGAAAACAACTTAGTTTACTGAGTAATTAATTAAGTTATGGCTTAGAGTAAGAAAAGCTGAATTGAGCTGAGTACTACACAGTTTATAAGATATATACTCAGCTGTGCTGATTTAATTTTTACTATAAAAGCTATATACCTCGGACACTTGGAGAAATTTCTAACACTTGTGCTATTAACGGATCTTGTGAGAAATGAAATATACCTTTGATGCTTTTCAAGATTAGAGCAGATGTTCAAACTTGGTGAATCACCTTGAATTTCTTCTAAGAGCTGAAACTCTGTTCAAATACTCCCAACTTCAAGAAATTCCAAATCAAGCAATCAGCAAACAATCATTTTCTAAATCTATTTGTAATAGAGAGAGAATAACACTTAAGATTTAACATTGTAAAGGATTCAACATTCTATAAGTTGAATTCCTCAATTCGCAATTTCTCTTAGAAACTTGAGTGACGGTTTGGGAAGGGTACCCAAATTGTTGTTTGAGTGGTAATTAGAAAGAAAGGTACTTTCTATATTTGAGTCTACTTCTGATAAACGCTTCTCCGCTTAAGGAAGAAATGAAATCACTAGTAAATTAAAGCTCGGAAAGGAATCCGAGGATAGGAGTAAATAGGCTAGGGGTCGAACCAAGATAAAATCTCAGGTGTTGAAGTTCTAACCTTACTCGTGCCTCATTGCATTTCTCATTCATCATTCTATCTTTGTTATTTATCATATTGCTTGAAAAACCAATACGTTCTGAGTAGAGTACTCAGCAAGTGATTGAAGATAAACTATGCCAGCAAAGGTGAGCAGCTTATTTTAGTCCTATATATGGCTTGCAAACAACCTCAAAGGTGGGGGGGGGGGTGAATGCGAATCTTGGTTACTTTTAAGGTTTATGAAATTTTGTTTCACCAAGTTAAGTTTTTATATGCGTGCTGAGTATGCGTTCTGAGTTACGATATAAAAACATAGTAAACATCTCCACTACTGAGTGCTCGACTTAGCAAAGATTGGTTTTTCAAGAAAAACGAATAACAGAAGAGAGATGATGAATGAGCAGAATGAAGTAAAAGATAGGAGCGTAAGTTTAAAACTTCAACACTTGAATTTTTATCCTGGTTAGGCCTTGAGCCTACCTCTAGTTCTCGGATACCTTTTCCAAGCTTTAATCCACTAGTTTTGATTCCTTACTTAGGCGGAGCAGCCTTTACAATGGGTAGACATAGTTTTACAGAAAGTACCTTCCTTCCTAACTATCGCTCGACTTAGTTTGGGTAGCCTTCCCAAACTGACACTCAAATTTGAATGAAAAGATTGCGAACTGAATTCAACTTATAGAAACGTTGAATCCTTATAATCTTAAATCTGAGTAAAACTCTCTATTACAAACAGATTTGGAATTGATGTTTGCTGATTGCTTGAGTTTGAAATTTCTTAAGGCTGGGAGTAATTTCACAGAGTTTCAGCTCTATAAGAAATTCGAGGTGATTCACCAAGTTTGAACATCTGCTTCAGTCTTCTATTTATAATTGAAGCTTTGAGAAGTAGCCGTTGCAAACTTTTCAAGGTTGCAGATCTTCAATTTCTCTTCTGTTCATATCTTTTGAATCTTCCTGTTGGAGACAGATTCCAAGATGTTTATAGATAGAAATTTGAATGTTGAGGTGCGATAAAATTCTGTTAAAAAAATATCATTTTATCTTCAAGTAATTCAGTTTAGAGAGGCATGCAATAATGCAATATGGAATCTTCAGATTGATTGAATTGCTGATGTTGGCAGAGACGCCCAGAGACACTAGAAAATGACACATGTCAAATGATTCCTTTTGCATTTGGATTTTAGTGAGGGAATCCCAACATTCCATATTGACACCTTTTGTCTTATGAGGACCATTGGAAATCTTAATTTCAACATTATTATTTGTGAAAAATATCTAAGGAATATTCCATTTCTCACAGAATTTGTTAATAGCATATGAGTCATTTAGTGTCATAAAAAACAACTTTTTAATGAAAAGCTAACTCAGAATTGCTGAGTTGATATACTTCTAAACTACGTAGTAATCAACACAAACTTAGCTTTTCATACTCTAAGCCGTAACTTAATTAATTACTCAGCAAAATTGAGTTGTTTTCCCTTAAACAAACTCTAGTCAACTTCATTAATTAAGTGTATACTTAGTACTCAATTAACTTCACTAACCTAGACACTTTGCTATTTCGAAAACATTAAAGTACTGTAACCTACTATTAACTTGGGTTCTATGATCTCTTCTATTTTGGACTGATAGAAAACCAGGTAGAAGAAGAAGTTAATTGAATAAGTAGTTTAGTGATATCAAGAATACCTGAAAATGATGTAAGACTCCCTTGTTATAAGTGACTTTCCTTAGTCCACTTGAACTCCCCCATACTGAGGGAGTCTTCTTCAAGTAGCTCAGCTCCCCTATACTTAGAGGATTTCTCTTCACTTTGGGAATTTGTCTTACTTCAGCTTTACTTCAGAATTGGTCTCTAGTATGAGTTCCTGCATAATATTTTCAATACACAACAAAAACATACATACAGCATGAAAATAAAGTTAAGAAGATCTTAACTTGAGGTGTGTTGTAACTTTTTATCAATACAAAATAATAACTTAGTCAATACATTATTTATGTCCTGATCTAAGATAACATACTAAAGTCCTATTATAAGTTCTTGAAAACAAGATACAAAGAATATGGCTATTCTACAATCTATGAGCAGAAAAGGAAGAGCAAGCAGTCTTGTCTTGGTTAGATTTTGGTTATTGCTGCTGAGGAGGCTTGTGATGGAACGGTTTCCTTGGAAGAGATCCCTTATTAAGATTCATCATTCAAAGAGCATATTTAACTACCTTCTCCCTTTCCTATCTGACATTGCACAATTTTTTCAAGGTAGGTATTAAAGGCATTGAGGGCAGCCCTGAAGTTCTCTGTCTGGCCTATGATCTACGGGGATATCTTTTGCTCCAATTGTGCCTTGCTTTCAGTGGTAAGAAAGTCTTGGTCATTAAGCTCATTGAGAAGAAGATGGTAACATCTGGAGAGGTGCGCAATCTACTCAAAGCCCTAACATTGGAACTGTTGAAAAAATTGAAGCAGGCCTCAGAAGTCTATTGCAGTCAATGCTATCTTCAGTTGCCCCACAATATATATGACTTTGGGACCTATAGATGATATACACTTTGTATTATAATCAATGTCCTTTGCATCCAGCTCACTTGTCTTCAGCAGAGTACCAATATTCTTCTGCAGATCTTCCACTTTGAGCTTGATGACATTCAGCTTGGTGTGAATAGTCATCCCAGTCTCAGGACAAAGCGATTATATTATAAGCAAACTTTGAGTCAGCATGTCTAGAAAAATCTTCCCCATGGAAGTCACAAGAAACTTCTACGAGGAGGAGACTTTCTCAGTTATGTGCTCATTGACCTTGCGTTAGATAGTGTCCATTTTGGTGTGCAGAGATTCAAGGTTTACGACAGGGGCCTTATCCATTTTTGAAGAGATAGGCTTCAGTAGCTTTACCATTTCATCTTATTTGTTGTTATGAAGAAGCAAGAACTTAGACCGAGTTTCAACCAACTTCATGATATTGTGGCCAATATCCTTTATTGTTTCCACCTCCTTTCAAAAGTTCTCGATCTTTTGATCGGTCAGTCTCTTTATTTTGGTATACTCCTCACCTAGTTTATGGACCTATGTCACTTGAGTATCCATTTTGGTACTCAAGAGACTCAACTGCTCAGTAGCAGCATCCACACTACCCTTTATCTTTCCTGCTACAACATTTGCCATTATAGTAGACGTGGGGATAAATGTGATTGCTGCCCCAAGCTGGGCTACAAAATTTGTTAACCTTATGATTATCAAAGCCATCTTATCAATCAAAATTTTGGCACTCTCTTTTGCCAAATGACTTCGAATAGCCAATAAGTTATCCTTGATCCTCTCAAACTCTTTAAAGTATTGATATTCACTGGGCACACTTATGTGCTGTCCGAACTCAGGCAATTTTACCTTTGGTCTGGAAGATAAGTCTGTCAATTCATGAGCGAGTAGCACTTGGCTTACTGCTCCATCTAACTCAGCAGTTGTCTTGAACCTAGGTAATTTCTTCCTAGAGATCTCTCTAATTTTCACCAAGAAAGATGCATCAGCCAAATCCTCGCAGATTGGCTCTCTGCTAGGTTCAGTTGCTTCATGAGCTATAAAATTTGCCTCAGTTGTCTGACCACTTACTTTTCCCTGCTGAGCGTAGTTCTAAATGTTGGGAACTTCCCTAACTAGAGGGGTTAAGGGGGTAGAGGATGGGTTTGAAGAAGAGGGTGGTTCAGAGGTTTGTACATTTGAAATGGTTTGGGGATGTTTTGGTTGAGTGGAATAGAATGTGTAATAGATGAACAAAAAAGGGTTTGAGATCGAGAATTTACAGGAGAAGAATGTGAAGAAGGGTTATTTACTAGAGAATGACTCGAAGAGAATGAGTCATGACTTTTTGTGGGTGAAGAAATGTGGATAGGTGAGTTTTAGGTAATGATAGGTGAAGAAGGGATTTAGATAGGAGAATTTATAGTATTAGTAGGAGGAGGAGAATTTATAGTTTGTTTTTCAGAATCTACAGGAGTAGAAACTAAGGGATTAGAAGGATTTACAAGAGAAGAAGTGGTTTTGGGATTTACAGGAGAAGAGGGGGTAGGAATTTCAGGAACCTCTGGGTTAGCTGTTTGACCCATGGATGGATTAACTTGAGGTTGCTCATGCTGAGTTGAGGATTCCTCAACATGAGTGGAAAAGGGTGTGGGGATTCTGGGTTCCTAAGGATCGGACTCCTCAGGAATGAGGGAGAGGGTGTCTCCAATATCCTCTTCACTGCTCACCACCTGCACATTACGTTGCAGGGGCATACTGGTGGTAGAAGGCATGCGTTGTATGCCCTTGACTTTGGCAAATTCTTCCTGAACTTTAGCCACAGCATTAGGACTTAGAGTGTCCTCTTCTCTTGACTTCTTGACCTCGCCCTACTCCTCTGATTCCTCAAAAAACACCATTTTACGCTTTCTTTAGCTCAGGGACTCATTTGCTACAACCACATCTTTAGTTCCCTCCACTTTCTGCTCATCTTGAATCTTGGCCTTCGCTTTTCTTTGGGTGCGGGTCTTAGCCTTCATGTGCCTTCTTTGTCTTTGAGGTTGAGCAGGGGACTCATCGCCTTTGGATTTCGCAGGGCTTTTCCCCTTGGCCTTAGAGGAAGCAGCCTTCTACTTGGGAGAGGAGGCAGTGGTGACTTTCTCTAGGATGCTAGATATGGAAACCTTATCTGAGTTATAGTTGTCATTGAAATCCACCATGAATCCATCTTCATCCTCCTTCAGGATATCCACAGTCATCACTGCCGGTACACACTTCAGCTTTCACTTTTGTTGTGCTTTGTTATACCTAGCTTGCACTTGATTACTGCAGCGCTATTTCACCATACTCCCCCAAAAACTAAGCCAATTTTACTTTCGTTGCTCTCATTAATTCGGTAATGAGGTAACCATAGTGAGAGATGGTAGTCAGCTTTGTCAGATGATGAAGGATTATCACTGCCAGTTTAGCTTTTTACCCTCTACCATATGGTAAACCACACACCTCTTAAAGTAGGTGCAGCTAGTCAATGAGCTCGTCTTTGGTAGCAGCAGCTTCACCACAAGTTTGTGGCACATCCTTACGGTCTAACTCATCCTACTGGTTGCTATCTCCCTAGAAACATAATTAGTAAGCAGCTCCCAATCCTCTGAAATCACAACGGCATCTTCATCGTTGGTCCTTCTGAGTTGAGTGCCCTTATTTAGCATGTTTAGGACACTTCCAATCAGCCTTGAACAAATGAGGGTGAATTTTCCCCCAAAAATCCATCATTAGGACATCATCAAATCCCTGGATGGTGTAGAGATTTGAGTAAAATGCCCTACTGAGCCCTGTGATAGCAGGACCCTCCAACTTAAGAAAAGAACTCAGGTGATGTTTCTTGATGATGCGATGCATGGTTTTGTTGAAAAATAGATCTTCATAGTCCACCTCATACACTGGATCGAAATCCAGATTATTAGCCCACTCCACTCTGGTGAAGTAGGTTCCCTCTTGAAGGATGAGCTTCTCAGTCTTCCCTTCAACATTAACAATGATTTTCATGGTAGTGGTGTTCTTAAGTCTGAAAGTAGTGCGGGTAA
>CATIWQ010038035.1:0-10062 GCA_949673415.1 Euphorbia schlechtendalii
TATGTTTATGTAATGTTAATTTTAGTTGTAATATCTAATTGTGTTTATGTTTAAATGTTAATCCTAAATGTAATGTTAAATTTTATGTCATGGTTTAATGAGTAAACAAATTATTTTATGGTATTACTCATAATTTTTTTATTACTTACTTAATGTAGATTTTAGACACCACAAAATAACGGATTTATAATTTAGTCATAATTAAAATTAAACTACATAACCCACAACAACACAATTTTACATTAATCAAAATTATAAAAAAAATATTACAAATATGTACTACAATTATTACATACAAACAAATATATATACAACTTAAACTTTTAAAAAAAAGAAAGAAAAGAAAAACAATCATTTAAATAAAAGAAAAGAAAAAATAAAAAAAATATGTTATTTTAATTTTTAGAGTTGCTGCAACTTAAAAAATGAAGTTGCACAATAGCAACTCTATGTTTTGAAGGTGAGATGGTGTAAAAAACACCTCGCAGTATACAAGAAGATGGAGCTGTTTAAGTTTGCACTGCCTGATGCAAGCAATATGGATGAAATGACTAAACTGCTGGCACTCATAATATTGTACTTATTCAGTTGGTTACATTTTCACGGTCTTTAGAATTAGGATTGGGGCTGCTGATTTGGTTTAACAATTTCTTAAAGACATTATGTTCAACTTGAAAAACGTCAGTTTGGGTAGTAGAGCTAGGCCATCTCTCAGGAGTTTTGTTTTGCTCTGTCTGAAATGCTGGTATTTGAGCTTTTGTGTGTTTTCTCCACTGTTTTAAAAGTCCCCGCCCGCCTGGGCGCTATTTTGCGGGTCACCGCCTGGCTACGCCTAGCGCCTAGCGCCTAAACCCTACCGACTAGCGCCTAAGTCCGCCTAAGCCCCGATTAATCCCCGCCTAGTCCCCGATTCATCTTCGACCCCCCGACTAGCGCCTAACGCTTTTTAAAACACTGGTTTTCTCTTGGTGTGGTGCAATCTTACGGGCAATAATTGTTATTACGCGATTCAGCCATGTTCCTGTTTTTGAAACCGTTCTATGAAAGGTTACATTTTTTGACATGTGTGTTGAGTTTTATTGGCCAATTAACGTTTTCCTTTTATGCTTTAGTTTGGCAAAATGGGCCAATCTGGGAGGTCTTGTTATAAGCTTATGAGAAAGGAAGTTAATAATCTCTAAATAAACAATTTAAATTGTAAATTCTCAATAAATAAGAACTATATTTGTTTGAGTTTCTAAATTTGATTGCTTCAAATGAGTAAAATCTTAAACAAAACTAACAAATTGAACATTCAATAATGCTAAATGAAAATCAACGAGATATATATGTATAGAGAATAATTATGTATAAACGTATAATTAATGATTTCATATACACAAATTAAACAGTTATGTAAAAAATTGATTTCATATACACGTTATATAGATAATCTGATTTTGTAAATTCCAATGTACATTGAGGATTACTTTATTAAAAATTTATTGCTACTTTGAGTAAACAATGTTGATTTTACGCATGTAGTAATTGACGAGGTAATGGGATTTGAAAGTCTGCTCCGTCAATTCAGTTCAATCTTAGTATTATCATTTTCCTTGAAAAAAAAACTAAAGGATGTGAAATAAAATGGTGTAACCTGTAAGTATATGGCATCTACAATGCTTAATGATTGACATGTGTATAAACACAAAGTCTAAAGCAAATACTTTTTCTCCACTATATTTGTATACACATATGATACATGTATCGATGAGGACACTGATTGTAAACATGTGGATACATATATAAATGGGGAAACATTCCATGTTAAAAAACCTTGTTGCTCCGTTTAAAAACTAACAAAGTAATTGTCATTAAGGATCTAAATAGAGTAGTTGTAAATATACTTGTTCACTGGGCCAAACCCATCTAGGGCCTGACCTGAGCTCGCTATCACGAGCTAGACTTGAAAACTCATATTTTTATGAAACCTGAAGTTTTATGGATCATATTTGGTGTTTATGTAAATACTCAATCCCGATCCGAACGCTGTCCCACGAATAATAATTTTATTTATCATATTCATATATTAAATCTAATAATTATATAAGATTTTTATATTTTATCCTATAAATTTTTTATACTCGACTACAATAAATTTTACTAGATATTAAAGACTTTAAATAGATAGTGTATTGCATGAAAAACTTTGACATTCTTTGTTTATATTTTCCATTTATTCTACTAAAAATTTAAAATAAAAAAATATTTATGGATCACATGCTTGACTTGGGAATGGCCTTATTAAATTTGATTCGAAAGCAATGGATATTTCTTTGATTTAATGTATAATGTACTTAATAAGATCTCTGCCTTCCACATTTCTTATCATTGATTTGGCATGACAATTTTTTAGGATAAAAACTTTTTTGTGGATAGTATAACACAAGCGACCTCTCAAAGAGTTTTGGAAATGCTGTTATTTGAGCTATACATTTACTATCTTGTTAGATGATTGGGGTGTATTTGCTTCTAGTAACATGCTGCTTTTTCGGATACTTAATATCTATGCTTTTAACCTTTTTAGAGAACGTTTAATTGGTGCCTTTTCATTCAGTTCAGTCCGGCCATGTTATTTGTTTTGAAAGGTGCATATAAAACCTTGTCATATCTAAATTACCAATTTATACATGTTCGGGCTTGATCAGTGATTAAAATAATCAACTCAAACCTAACCAACCCATGCTTTATACTTCGGGTTTGGATCGGGTTTACAAGGTCACTCCCAAATCCTTCCCGTGACCCATAAATATGTTTTAAAATTGGGCAGACTAAATAGAAATAAAATAGACATTTTTACAAATATGTTTAAATCGTACTTACATTTATGTTATTTATTCAGCTTATTATAGAATAGTTTGAGAATCAAATAAGCTAAACTATAAATATCCAAAAATATTGTTAAATATAATATATAATTATATAAATATAATAATAATTATTCAACAGACTGGACTTGAGTAATTATATATAAATCAAGTTCAACGTATAAAATTCGGATTTGAATCTGGTTTAACAAGAAAATGAGTGTTCAAGCCCGACCTGAATGAACAGGATATGATCGGACTAGGCGGGTACCTTAACCCTTGAACATGTTTAATCCCCATGTACAAGATGTGACAATATCTTTCTTTTATGGGTTAAGGAGGACAAAAAGGACCAATAGACATGTACTAAACTTGTTACTTCTAATCCTCAAATTAACAATTAACAATTGGAACTCTCGACAAATAAGAATTATAACTTCTACAGTTTCTTGATTTTAAATTTAATTAATTCCATGCAAGTTACATTTGCATATTTATATTATGATAACAGTTTCCATGATCACTTTAATTATCTAGTGTGGCCATTTGAATTTGCTGGAACTCATTTTTTGGTATGTGCCAAAAAACAATTTAAAAATCAATAGAATAAAAACCATTGCTAGAGACTTAGAGCTGAAACATGAATTGAAAAGTCAAAGAGTAAATAAATAAAAAGATGTTATGAATAGAATGATTGTAACTTGTAAGTAGTCTATTTGATGACATCTGTATAAACACACTTCATTAGTTTGTTGTAAAAGAATACTAAACTATTAATTCAAACTTTAAAGCTTTCTCCAGTGCAACTAAAAAGTATTAGGGAATTTACAACAAAAGTCTAAAAAGTCCGAAACCCATTGAAGTGGAAGAAGAAGAAGGTAGCATATTGCTTCGCTACCCTCAACCATTCAATAAACTTTGTAGATGTAGCAATAGCCTAGAAAGCCTGAGATGGAGCGGGAGCATGCGTAGGGCCTTAGGCGTATATGCTTGTTAACAAAGTTGTTGAATGAGCAGCTAGCATGATCGATGGACCCAAAACACAGGGAGAGTGTATATAAGTCCAGAAGCATGATAGCTTGAAATAGGCATATTTCTCGGTTACTCTTGGGGATGAACTTCATTTAGCATGCCTAATGAGAATAAATTCATGGACCTTGATTAAGTTAAGGACTCTGAAAATAAAGTAGAGAAATAAATAGGTTATAATATCAAGGTTTTTGGTTTAAACAAGAAACCAAGTAGATTAAAAACTAGTCTAAAAACTTTTGAGAGGGTGAGATATGGACCCATAGCTCTGTCCTCCTAGAACATACCATTGTTATGGAGTATTCAAAGGGAGGAACAAGGCCATGTTAGACATGGTATACTCAAATAATTCGTTTTGATCTCTTGCAACCTAGACTAAAGACATAATTCTTGAATACTGGTTAATTGCATGACACTTGATTGAGGCTATTGAAAGAGAACCATATGAAATACGGATAGGCTAAAGCCTAACGTGTCTTTCACCTAGTATTGTAAATGTGAAATTTGAATCACATTGTTGACATAAAATTGACAATCTATATCATGATATTGATTTTAGATTGATACAAGCAAAATCAATTTAAGCCCATTTATGAACTACCAATTGGAAACCCAAAGGGTATTTCACCTATGATGCTCCCTAAACATGGTATTTGAGGCTTGCAAGGGTGTTTTCAAAGAGATGTGAATCTTTAGGAAAAGTAGTGGGAGAACGATTGAGCTAGTAAGTTCAAGGTGTACAAATTCCTCCAAGGACAAGTCAGAATTTACATTTAAGCCTCACACGTATTAAAACGTAAGTTGTAAAGTCACAATTGACTTAAAAAGGTATGACGATTCAATCATGAGTAAGAGTCTTTGAACCCATTGGAAGATTATGAATAATCTTTAATCGGCTAAACAGTGACAATAATTTAGTTGATAACTAAATTATTTCACCTTCAGGTGATAAGGTGATAGAATGCATCTGAAATTTTCAAGTAGCGATCCAATGATGATTTTATGGACAATGTGTGTGCATGATGATGATAAAAAATATGGTCACATTTCCAAGCATTGTATTGAGATAGCATTGTTATGATTGGGTTAATTGAAAGTAGTTCACTAAATTTAAGCGAATACTTTCCAATGCGAGCTTTTGGTGAACTGTGACATTCTGTTGGAATGCATATCTATATTGTTTAATCAGATCTAAGAAAATGACCTTTAGAATGGAAATCTATATAGTTAGATTGATCCAATCGATTTATACCAAAAGACTAGATGTACTCTAGTTTTGTTAAGAATGATGAAAGCTATATTATCAACTGAGAGCTCTATACACTATATTTGTTAATTCCGCAACAGAAATTGAGCATATGATAGCATGTGGTGATACAATGGGAGGTGTTTAGGCTAAGAAGTTCAAAAGTTAGGATGGATGGATCCTAGACATACTTGATGTTTTTTAGTGATAAAAACAGAGGATAATGCATAAGCTAAAGAGACTCGATTACTATGTTTGAACACGTGTTCAATATGTTATATGACATGTCATTACATGGGGTTGATAAATTAGTGATGTTGTTGATTGTCTAAACAAAAGTCTATCATGGATAGAGCTTATATGTTTAGGTTATATCTATAAAGATTAGAGACTTACCTATGTGAACTAGTTCAAGTGGAGATTGTTGGAAATGTATGTATGCCTAGTTCTAAGGCATTGGTTCATACAATGTCAGATTATAAAGACAATAATCTATTGCATTTATATTTTTTGCTATAATACAAGTAGAGTATCCATAAATTGATAATCTTAAATGTCTCAATTATGTATTAATCATGAGAATGAACAAAACAAAAGACTTGTATGTTGAATTATCTATAGCAATGTGGTTGCTATGTTACTTGATAAAGTAGATTGTGAACCTAGGCACATGTTGAAAACATGAGGCTGGACTGATCCACACAATAAAGTCATATGGTTATATGTTATTGATAATTTGCTAAGTAGGTCTCAATTGTCCTCAAACTTGATTTTAACTTATTATTGATGTGTATAATTGAGTATGTTGTAGTATATTACTAACAGGTCCTTAAATATTGGATTACAAGTACGAGTATGTTTGGTATATTTCATGACCACATTAGTAATAGTAGTGAAGTGATAGAACTTCCATTCGATTTGTTAAATCGAAATGAATCACCGATTAGTTGATGAATAAAAAAGATAAGGATGTCCAATAAGTCGTTGAATTATTTTATCATTTTATTCTAGACCAAGAAATACAATGAACTGTATAAGAGGGTGACCATCTTCATGCCTCTTGTTCATCTTATTAATGTTAGCTGGCAAAGGACTTTGTGAGATAACTAGTGGGTTCAGTATTTTTCATAAACAGTTGTACTTTATCCTTATTGGTGGCTGTAATGGTTTGCTAGGAATCCCATTGCTAAATGCATCATTTCCTCCCTCAAATTGACACCAAAAACCGGATGCCGCCCCCAACACATAAAAGGTCTAGATAGCCCGCCCCCCCCCCCCCCCATGTTGGAAAAAATGAACCACTTAACCTCTTGATACTGAGTTGGCATCCCACATGGCACTTTATGACTTTAAAGACGCGTTTATTCCACTTTTGAAGAAAAAAATATAATCCTTTCTCTTTGTCTTTCACTTTAAGAATCTCTTAACATGTACTTTCCATTAAAGCATCTTCTTCTTTATCTCCTACTTCAAATCAATCTGATTTTTCTTGTGTAATCTTCAATTTCTGACTTCCGCAATGCTCATTAGAGTAAAAAAAACTCACTTTCATTTGAGTCACAGCAATCCATTGAGAGTTGGGTGCTTGGGATTGTGATTTGATGAACTTTTCAACTCTGACGACGACACCGAAAATATACCCACTATCACCTTAATTTCCGCTCTCTTCCTTCATTCGCGTCCATGAAGTGACTAGACAAGTTTTGCTCTCTCAAAACACAATCCCTAAATCCATTACAAGTTGAAATTGAATTCAAAATTGATATTGAACAAATGATTTTGAATGGTTAAAATCCATTTCGGGCTAAAATTAAATTCAAATTACATTGAAAAGACCTTATTTTGAATGCCACTATAACCATTATTTCTAGCGATGTTCATCGTGGTTTCATAACGACATCATAATCATCATCGATGTTCATTCGTCGTAGGCTTAGATTTAGACAAATTTTCGCCTTCAATCTGTACTAGGTTAAGAACCTCTATCAATGAAGTTGAAATTTGGTTGTTCCAACAATGGGTTTCAATGATTGGTTGTTCCGGCGATGAAGTAAGAAAAATAAGGAGAAACTAACATGTACAATTTAAATTATTATAATAATATTTTGTTATGCCACGTGTAACAATGCTATAGGATTAGCTTTTCAAATTCATTTTGTGGAAGAGAGTATTGGACGCTCTCCATAATGTGAGTGGTATAGTTGATTTCAGGTGCTTAATTAGTTCACTATTGCCAACATGAGGGGCTTATATGGACCTTTTCTAAGTTAGGGATGACATCGAATTTTTTATGTCAAGTTGAGGGAGTAATGATGCATTTGACCTTAATTAATTGACACGTCTAGTCATTGTAATTGAATTATCTATATAACTCCAAGAAATCAATTTAATCAATGGTATAAAAATCAATGGTATAATATAATGTATTTTATATTATTCATTATGTTATATTAAGTTGATTAAATTGTATTTCCATATAATACTTATTTAATTGATAATTAAATAAATTCATATTTCAAATAATTAATTGAATAAATTTAATAATAAAATATTGCATACTAAAATAATTAATTGACTAAATTTAGTTAATGAAATTAATTTGAAGTAGGATCAGGGGCGGACCCAGGATCGAAAATGAGGGGGGTTAAATTAACATGTAAGAAAATACAGTAATATTTATATATAAAATAATTCATAGTAATGTAACATATTTATAAAATATAATAAAGCTTTGTAATATATGATGATTATTTGGTAAGTAACTTGATTGGATGGATGATTGGACTCATACACATCACGACCCGAGTTCGAACCCCACTAGCTGCTAATTCATTAATTTTTGAATATCAAACTTGAAAAAGACGTTGTTTTTAAGAATAAAATAATCTGTAAAAGTGAGAGGCAGACACTAGGATTCAAACCTCTAACGTTTAAGGGGAGTGTCAAGCCTCCAACCATCCATTCCAATACTATTTCATCTCACATACTATACCTATTCTTTACACATTCTAAAACATGGGGGCTGGGACCCTATTACCCATTACCTGGGTCCGCCCCGTATCAATTTTCATAATTTACAAGTTAACTCATATATAAAATAATTTTTACACTTTAATCAAATAAATTATCATACTAAATAAATTTGTTTATAGAATTAAACTATGTGGGTTCAATTATATAATATAAAATTTATTGGACTAAAATCATAATAAAATAAACTGACTAATTACTGTATAAATGGAAAAATAAAATAATAAAACATAATTAGGTTTTTTTGCCAAGCACGTTTCGGCAGCGCCATTTAATTGAAATATGAGCAGCCAAGAAACATCGTTCTTTGTCTATAAGTTTAACACCGGTCTCGGTTCGTGAGGAGTTCGTGCATATGAGATTTGAGAACTTTTACTTATGAGCTTTTATGACATATGTCTTTCAAAGAGAATGTTAAGTAAGTTTTTATTTGATAAATAAATTATTTTGAAACCCTATCAATGTTCTTGAAAATATACTATTCCGAATTCAAGAAAATTTTAAATGATAATTCTACCGTTGCGGTTATGTTTTCGATAATAATTCCGTTCAGTGTATCATACAATGTCACAAATGACCACAAGTACAAATTATGATCCAATGTGATAATTCACCAAAAATAAGAAGTATTAATTTTCTTTTTAAAATACACGATGTGTGTTTTGTACAAAAAAATATAATTGGTTATTAACAGCTAGTTGTTTTAATTAATGTATCCATGGTTTAATATCGATTTATTGAGATAAAAAATTATATTTTAAACAATTTGTTAATTAGTTCATATTTAAATCAATAACCTAAATAATCAACATTGGAAATATATAGAAAAAGAAGTTTCAGCTCTTTCAGCTAACGGTGTCCAAATCCGATGAATTCTATTCTTATCAAGGGATTGTTGAACTTATTATCAAGATTTGTTATTAATAATGAACTCAAAATCAACTAAAATAAATGGTTATCCTTATCATTTCACACCTAATTTCTTATAACTATATTCTCTCCGTTGATTTGATGAACTAAAAACTACATACTGAAAAAATTGGGCCGTTAATTGAAATATAATCCTAAGGGTCATGGGAGGTCATCCCTGACGCGCATGCTCATAACGGGCTTGCTGACGATGATTTGTCATTCTTTTTTAGTTGGTAGAGAAACGTAAATGATGTTACGTATGTAAATGTTTAATGATTTTTCAGTCACATATATTCTATGAAAATTAATATTGGATATTTTGTTTCATAACCACATCCGTCAAGATCATGTTTTAATTGTGGAGACGTGTATATGGTATTGATCTATTAATTAAAGATTTCAACATCTTTTGGTTACTAATATGTTATGAAAATGAATACAAGATTCTTGTGTCATAATCATATATATGTCAAGGTCATCTTTTAACTGGTGGAGACGGGTAAATGATATTGTTATAGAATTAAAGGTTTCTAAATTTTTTAGTTACATATATGCTATCAAATTTAATATAATATTCTTGTGTCAGAATCATATGTGTCAAAGGTCATGCTTTGTTAGTTGGTGGAGATAGGGCTGTGCATAATTCGGTAAAAATCGAATTACCAAACCGAAATACATAATTTGGTTTGGTGTTTCGGTTATCGGTTTGGATTCGGATTTTGCCGAATTACGTAATTCGGTATTCGGTTCGGTATTTCGGTATTCGGTTCGGATTCGGATTTTACCGAATTATGTAATTCGGTATTCGGTTCGGTTTAGATTTAACATACAAAATCAACTGAAAACCGAACCAAACCGAATAGTTAAATAACCATAAATCCTAATGGACACCTAATACAAAATCTACTGGGCTCATTTCTAATTTGTTTTAACAAATGGTGCAAAGAAATAAAATCCATTCATCAAGTAAATTTAGGAAGTAACTAGGGAACCTAAGAT
>CATIWQ010038043.1:0-22237 GCA_949673415.1 Euphorbia schlechtendalii
ACTCCCAAGATTTACCTAGTATCTGCATTTACATAAAAAACAACTACATACCACGTGAAATCTTTTATATGAAGTATAAAAATGACTTAAAATATAGTTTTTAGTGTGTAAAATTATTATGATAATAAGTGTAATTATACACTTATCAGGTACTACTAAATTTATACAAGCAACCATCTTACATTACTTTCTACCCCTCTATGTATTCTAACTTAAGCATCGGAGTGGTTATGCCGGCAAACACTAGCCTAGCCATCTAACGTGTTTACTATTTTACAAGCCTTCTTAATCTTACAACTACAATTGTGATCCAATGTCTCGTCACTTGAATATCAAATTTATTCTTATTAGCTAAGATGACCAGTAAGAATGGGAAGAATGTGAAGATACCACCTGAAGGGGCACTTGAACCGAATCATAATTTGGGTATGCCACCCCCCGGGTTAAATGCTCAGCAAAGCCTGGTCTGTTTCGGTTCAGTTCTTCATCTTACTGGATAGAATGAAATCCCAACGGATACTCAAGGAAAGGAAATCATGTTCAACCCCATATCCGAGGATATGGATTGATAGTTTGAGATGCTCCAACAAGATGATACACCGGTGGAAACTAGGTTTCTAGACAGTCTAACAAAGTAGAATTTATATACTATTAGAGAGGTGCAAGGGTCGGTCAACCACATGAACACCCAAATGGCACAGATTATGGCAAGTCAAGAGCGGCTCTTAGGTTTGGAGAGAAGATTATTCCAGTCCGACTCATCTTATTCAAGGTCTCATCAGAGCCGTTCATACTCAAGAAATGTGTACCGACGAAGTAAGACACCTCCACAGCCATCAATTCGAAATATAAACCCCATCGAGCGAGTGGAGAGGCAAAGGGAGAGATCCCAAAGCCCCGTTAACTCCCAACGACGAGAGCGGTCCCAAAGAGAGTAGTCTCTAAGGAATCATGGTGATCCACTCTTGCGAAGAAGGGAATATTATGATCTCTGGAGGTCCGAGATTTAGAACAGACCAAGGGAGGAGAGGATAATAAGGATACATAGACCAGCCTCGCCACAAGCTTTCGTTCATTCCACTAGAGTTCCAGATGGTGGGTTTAACAGAACCTGATCCTAGGTTATGACTGATTGAACTGATAATAATATTCAGCAAATCATCTAAGCGAAGGAGGAGGCTCTAGTTAGCAAGGTGCAGAAGCTAGTCCGAGGTATGTTTGTGGATGTAGGAATCGACCCTGTAACCCTAGAGGTCGAGGCCGCCGACTCCCCCTTTTCCTTGGAAGTAATGCAAGAGTCATTTTCAAAGGGGTTCCACTACCCTGTTCTGACCAAGTACGATGAGAAGGAGACCCGACTCAACACATCAAGGTTTTTCGCCAGTCACTTTTCACAACCGAGGCTACTGACTATATGATGTGTAAGCTCTTTCCTTCCACGTTAATAGGAACGGGGTTATTCTAGTTCGAATCCTTGAAGCCGGGATTCATATCAAATTTCAATCAGCTTCCAAAGGAGTTTTGCCTTTTCTTCATTACTTCTATCCCCCAAGTATGGTTGGTTTCAGAACTACAGCTAATTAAACAAGGCAAGCAAGAGGCCCTAGGAGAATATATCGACTGATTCCATAAAACATTAATGAACATAAAGGGATGCAATGTTGATGTGGTTGTCAGATCTGAAGAAAGACCTTATCACTAAGAGACCGACGTCACTCGCCGGTATGATGGTAGAGCAAGAAGCTGGATTTCTTATGATGTCATGTAAAGACAATCAGCTCCGGCTGAGAATCTAGTTCCTGCTACTGCGGGAACTTCTTATAGGTCGAAGATTCCTAATCGATCAGAGTACACACATAGTGATGCCCCCAAAAATTTGATACCACTAAGAGTTCCTAAAAGGGAGGTCTTATATTGGATTGAGAGCAAAAATCAGCACATCGATTATCTGCCAACATTGCGATGACCGAGAAAGCCTAGTGTGAGCATGGTCCACCCCAGCCCAATGATGACATATTACCAAATTTTTCGTAGCAAGTGATTCATGTCCGAATTTCAACTTTGAGATATAAGAGATAACCGAATGACTCGAGACAATTGACTAGTTAAACTCATTTTGTTTCTCTTATTATTTTCCTTTTGTTTGGTAATACATTACGTTAAAACATATTATAATGTATATGATATGGTACGTTATTATAATATATAGAATTCATATATAATATATTCTATTAATATTATATATTTGTAATGTGTTGAAAAAACAAGATTGATTTTGGAACTTTCACATGTTTTAGTTTCCTTTTATTTTATTTTTGTTTTAATTTTGTTAGATTAATAATAATAAAAAAAAGTTAAAAGAGTATGAAGGTAACAAATTTGAAAATCAAATTAAGATAGAAGTGGGGCAAGAAAATAGGAATAACTTGATTTATTTTTGTTTTTGTTTTTTCTTTATTTTTTTAATTTATAATAATAGAAAGATAAATGGGAAAGTGGGTGATAAGAGGTGTAGCAGTTCAAAGGAAGGGGCCACGATTTCAAAAAGGCAGTTAAGGAGAGGTTTTTGTTGGTCACAATAAAATGGAGGGGAGGAGCATTGCAACAGAAAGAGGGAGAGCTGGGAGGAGTTCAACGAGAGGGGGATTCAACAAGTGAGCATCGGGGTTGCGGGATTTTGGGTTTTTTTTGGGTTGATCGATTTTCAAAATCTTTGCAAATTCAATTTCAGGAGACACGGTTTTCTTTTGCAATTCATAATTTCTCTGCAAAATTATCTTTCATTTACATCTCCAAATCACAAAATTAATCTCATTTCAGGTGTATAACAATTCTCAAAGTCGGGAACGGTTGTAATCATGGATAATACAGAAAAAAGTAATCCTGAGAGTCAAGTATTTATTTCAACTCTTTTTCTTATTATGTTATGTTTTGCATAATTCATTGTTTGTTCATAATATAATTTTTCTTTTATTCTTATTTTCCAATTATATGTTACCGTGAATGTTTTTAATTGTTTATATGTTCAAGTGCACAGGAAATGGGAACTAAGGAAGGGACTTAAATCAAATCCTTTAATTTAGATCATAATCTAAACTAACATATTTTTATTGCAGGTTTATTATAATATTAGTTTCATATGTTCCACTACTAGATTCCCTGTGTATTTATAGACGATTGTAACATTTATATTCTTGCTTTTGTTTTGATGAATGGTTGTAATTTGTTTGAAATGTATTAGCGTGTAGAAATATGTAGGATTGAAAACGGAATAGGATTAAAACTAAACGAATATGATATGATTGAAGTTACTTTTGAACTAAGCCATGGAATAAGTGTATTTCTCCGAACCAGAATCTTTGATTTAAAAGTTGTAGTTCTACTTAGGATTCGGCTATAGCGTAATTTCCCGGTAGAGCTGAACCGGGTGGCGACTCTTATATACTTTAAATGGGACTTCTGGCTCTGTTTAACTTTCATCAAACAGTCTATTTTAATTCAAATGTATATTTTAAAAAAAATTCCTCTCCAGCCCAACTTTGCAGCCCATCTAAAGGATCGTCGTCTCACACCTGGTACATTTTGTGACTTTCATAAATCACAAGGGCATGACACCGAGGATTGAACACACCTGGCGATATAGATTAACAAGCGAACTGCGAAAGGAAAATTAGATCGATTTCTCACCAATCCCTCGAGAGAGGATCGGCGTAATGAAGACCGACCTAAACCAATGAGAGATGAGAGAGCTGATGAAGCCCCACCTCGTCTGGGGGGGTCATAAATGTCATAGTAGGAGGCAGGATTCCCAAAGGAAAGACATCGATGTAAGAAGATGACAACACTCGGAGGGATGTAGGTGTGTATTTCATTTTCGATAATTTACCAAGGCCGACACCACATTTTGATGCGCTAGTAATAGAGATGGTCATTAACAACTTTTTGGTGAAGAGGGTCCTGGTTGATACTAGAAGTTTGGTCAACATACTGACAAAGGGGACTTATGATGCACTTAGAATGGAATCATGCGAACTTTGGTCAGAAAGACATCCGGCCATCTGATTGGGAGGGCAACAAATCCCGATTATAGGTTCGTTAACTCTACCAGTTGTGATAAGGAGACGATCGCCCTGTATGGAGATCCATGGCAGAATTTTTAGTGGTGGACATGCCATTCGTATACAATGTTGTACTCGGTCGACCGATGATTTATGATTCAGAAGCAATATTAAGGCTACGGCATTCATTTAGCTCTACAAATACCTACTACTTATAGAATGAGCTCGAGGTGATGAAAAGTTAGCTCAAGAAACATACATTACCTCCATTAAGGCAACATTCCGAAGGAACCAAAACAAGAGCAAGAAATTCAACACGCCGAGCCTCATGGGAGCTTAGAGACATTAACGATCAGACACAAGAAGCAAGTACAGATCGAGAAGATTTACAGCCCATAGTGAGAGCTGAGCTCGCTTCGGTATTACAAGAAAATGAGAGGTCTTTTACCTGGAATGAGGTTGACATGATGGGAGTTAGTTGGTCAATGATTGAACATAAGCTTGGTGTAAATCCTGAGGGAAACCCATAAAAAAAAGTGTCAGAATCATGACTCCGAGAATCAAAAAGCTATAGAGAAAGAAATTACATGCCTAAACTTAACATAGGTCACATAAGGCCAGTAAAGTACCCGATGTGGCTTGCCAATGTCGTCCTGGTGAAGAAGCCTAATGGATCTTTCATAATGTGTGTAAACTTCACGGATCTCAACAAAGTTTACCCGAAAGATTGTTATCCATTACCAAATATAGACCCATTGGTTAACTTAATGGCCGATTATGAGGCTTTATCCATGTTAGATGCCAATGCATGATATAATAAAATTCCAATGGCTAAGGAGGATGTGGAGAAGACTGCATTCATTACACACGAGGGAACTTACTACTACAATGTCATGCCCTTTGGATTAAAAAATGTGGGAGCTACTTATTAGAGGCTCGCCAACAACATGTTCGAAAGACACATCGGTGATATAGTCGAGCTTTATGTAGGTAACATGGTCATCAAAAGTAAGAAGGTCGCCAAGCATCCGGTCGATGTTTTAAAGGTGTTGAAAACTTTAAATGGTTACAATCTAAAGTTGAACTCGGATTGTTGGTCTTTATGAGAGGGATTGAGGCTAACCCGGACAAGATCAAGGAAATATTGGATCTCGCTCCTCCAAAAAATATGAATGATGAACAAAAGGTTAATCAGAGGATCAACGCCTTAGGCCATTTCATATCTTGCTCGGTAAAATGATGTTTACCTTTCTACAAAGATCACCACCATTGCTAAGCAAGCCGATCCTAGGAGAGTATCTATATTTGTATATAAATGCGTCAGACGATGCATTAGGAATGACATTGATTAGAGAGGAAGGAGACGAGCAATATCCAATTTACTACTGCTCAAAGGTTTTAAAAGATGGTAAACTAAGGTATTCGAGAATGGAGAAGGCAGCATACGTAGTAATCTCTGCGTCCCAAAAATAGTAACATTACTTCTAGAGCCATACCATCATTGTCCGAACCGACCTTGGGTTGAAGAAGATCCTTTAAAAACTGGAAACCTCAGGAAGATGGGCAGAATGGGCGTTGAAGTTAGTAGAATTTGATGTAAGGTTTGGCCCGAGGAAGGTATTAAAAGATCCAGTGTTAGCTGATTTTGTTCAAGAAACACCAACCCCAACAAAAGAGCGGGCAAATGTTGATGTTTAGAGGATTTACATAGACAGAAGTTCAACTCAAGGGCAAGGCGGTATTGGAATCCATATGGTCGGCCCTAGTGGGATTGTTATCAATCAGGCCGCACGGTTGTCTTTCCTAGTCACAAATAACGCAGATGAATATGAGGCTTTTATTTACTTTATACAACTGATAAAAGCTATTAAACCCAACCGAGCTAAAATTTGCAATGATTCAAAGGTTGTTGTAAACCATTTGGGAGGAGGTTATGCAACTCAAGATAATACAATGCAACAATACTTGTATATTGGAAAAGGCTTGTTTACAAAAATTAAGCTAAGGAAACGAAAATTGAAATTTTGCACATTTTACGAGAGCAGAATAAAGAGGCTAATAATCTGACCAAGAAGGATTCAGAACCAACCAGCAAGAATAATTTACCATGTACCATTACAGATATATCAACACCAAGTGTAATCAACAG
Source organism: Euphorbia schlechtendalii (assembly GCA_949673415.1). NCBI lineage: Eukaryota > Viridiplantae > Streptophyta > Magnoliopsida > Malpighiales > Euphorbiaceae > Euphorbia > Euphorbia schlechtendalii. The sequence goes on from CATIWQ010038043.1 coordinate 6,208, forward strand.
ATAGGTGTACATGATGCAAGATGAGCCTAGAGAGTTAACCCCCGAATGGTTCAGTCTGATACTTACATATTTGAGGGACTCCATATTTGCCTCAAGAAGAGGCCAAAGCACAAAAATCGTGCGAAAATCTTTTCGCTATGCAATTATAGATGGACAGTTGTACAAAAGTCTTTAACCCCTCCTTGGAGAAAATGCCTTGGCCGAAGGGATGCAGACTATGTCTTATGTGAGATTCATGAAGGAATATGTGGCAAACATGAGAAGAAGGATGCACTTGATAGATAGGCCAGACTGCAAGGTTTTTATTGGCCGACCATGGAATTAGAGGTAACAAAGTTGGTACAACAATGCCGAGCACGTTAAGCATATGCAAGAAATATTTGGGCACCTCCCATTAAGATGATCGCCATTAAGTCAGCCTAGCCATTTTCCACTTGGGGATAGACATTGCTGGCCCACTTCCTGTGGTATAGTAATAAAAGAAGTGGATCATGGTAGCGGTAGACCATTTCTCGAAGTGGGTAGAGGTTGAAACATTGCAACCATTTCTCCCGGGCAGGCAATTCAGTTTGTCAATAGGAGTATAATAACCAGGTTCGGCATTCCACACATGATCATTACAAATAACGGTACACAATTCAATTGTGAAGCATTTAAGGCTTTCTACGAAGGACTACACAACAACCTTCGTTTTACCTCAATTTCTTATCCACAATGTAATAGGATGACTGAAGTGACTAACCAAACCATCATTGATTGAAATTAAGATCGAATTTTTGAAGAATTCCACATCTTGGGTAGATGAGTTACCCAATTTTTTGTGGTCTTATCAAACAACCCTACGAACAAGCATAGAGTAGCCGTGATTTTGAACAAATCAGTCCGTCTGAGATTTTTCCAAGTAGCAGAGTTAGTACTTCGAAGCACAAAAGCTTCAAGGACAAGAGCAGGGCAAGGAAAGTTTGGCATTAATTAGGAAAGTCCTTTCAAGGTTTCCCAACAAGTGAGCCTCAATTTCTACAAGATCCAAGATATGGAGGGTCGGATCTACCATGGTCATGGAATGCAATGGCTTTTAATAAGTTTTATGTAGGAAAATAGTTGGTCGATTCACATTTTAATTTAAACCCTTTTATAATTTCTTCAAGTGTCATCATGGCAGTGTTCAATACAAGAATGATTAACTTCTTGTACGTTTAGAGATAACCCCGGTGAACAATAATTATTTTTTCTAAGTTATTTAAAACTGGGCGCGTTTAGAGATAACCCTGGTGAATAATAATTATTTTTTCTAAGTTATTAAAAAACCAAGAGCTTTTAGAGATAACCCCGGTGAATAATTATTATTATTTCTAAGTTATTTAAAACTAAGCACGTTTAGAGATAATCCCGGTGAATAATAATTATTTTTTCTAAGTTATTTAAAACCGAGCGTGTTTAAAATTAACCCCAATGAATAATGGATGTTGACGAGCGTCGAAATCGCCAAAAATAATAAAAACCCTTTCACACTAAACAAAATAAATTTGTAGCAGTAGTAAGCGGGATCGTCTCCACAGGGACTACATAATCAACTTTATCTAATTTGACAACCAAGAATATACAATAAAATCAAATAAAGGGGGTTTATGGATTTGGAGTTAAAACTAATAAAAATAGAAAATAAAGAGAAAACAGTAAGAAAAAGTCTTTCAGTGAAATCGTTTCTTTGGCTTGCATTGGATTGATCACGGACACAAAGATAATCTTAACTTTCAACCAATTGGTTTAACTGCATTGATTCGTCAATTACAATTAAGTATCTTTTGCTAAATTAGATTAAAAACACCCAACATGCAAGTAATCCCTTAACCTTATGATAACCCTATACCCAACAAACAAGATTTAACCACAAAATTAGCATTAAGATTTGAAGATCCAATTCCTAGCAAATTAATTACCCAACATGAAATAATTCGATAGACTCAACTACAACCGTAGATCCCAACAACCCGTTTGTTACCACAAATCAATTATAAATCCCACCAATGAGCTTATAAAAGAATAATGATATATTAAATAGGTCAAAACCTCAAGGAGCTCTACTTGAAACATTAACCTAAATAATAATAAAAATAAATCAGATTATAGATTGAGAATTGGAGAGAAAGAATGATTAAAAACAAGTCTCACAATCCAACCACGGCCTTGAAATCGACTTCACCAAAAGATTACGAGTTAGCTACTCATAATTAAAGAAAAGAAAACTAAAATTATAATTGAAAGCTTAAAGAAAATAAAACAATGTTTGGCCTAAAGTTTCAGCCACGAAAAACTATGCTCCCCCGTTCGTCTCTAAAACTAACTTAAATAATAGAATCAATCATAATTAGGAACAAACTCCTAATTGAAATATAATTCTAATTACTAACTAAACAAGAAATAAAAATGGAAAGATAAATATGAAAGAGAAAGAATAAAATCCTAATTAGAAGCTACTGTTTTGAATGTCTTCGAATTCCCGAATAGATAAAACTGAAAAGATGACATAATTCAATCCTAAATAGGACTTTTTATAGATACAGTAACTTTGGCCCCAATTTTTATGCTAATAGAGTCCGAATCTGAAGATGACTATTAGACACAAAAATGTAGCTTGATCTCTTACATTTCCAAAACATCCTGAATCTCTTCAATCCAACATCAGTTGAGGAAGTTATGGCCAAAATAAAAACAGCTATCCAAAATACTCCAAACTTAACTTAAAATCAGCTTTTACATGTAAATTTCCATCTAGCATCCGAAATACCTAAAATATGAAATTAGATTCAAAATTACTAGCATCCATACCTAAGAACACATACAAAATGACATGAATAATATACAATTATAACACCTTATCAGATGTTTTCTCTAGGTTATTCAAAACTAACCGCATTTAAAGTTAACCCCGATGAATAAAGGGTATTTTCTTTCAGATTCTTCAAAACAAAGCACGTTTAAAAACATATTTCAACCAAGCTTAATATCAAGCACGTTATACAAAATAAATAAAGTACGAAATACATGGGCAAAGGCAATAGATTAATTGTTCATAAAAAATACAAAATGTTGTTAAGGGGGAGGAAGAGATGAGGCATCATCTTGCTCATCGGGTATCTCAGACAAGTTCGAGGTAGCCCAGGAATGGTATGAGGCTGCAGGTTCATCTTCTTCTTCCTCTTCACCTCCTTCGTCATCCTCTTCATCCGCATCAGGAGCATCCAATCAACTAAAAAGCCTTTCGGTCATCAGGCCAGAAACCAATAGGGTCATTGGGTCTAGGTTCAAGAAGGGTTGCCAATTCATCTAAATTCGTAGAAGCGGGCCTTACAGAGAAAATTATCTCGAAAGTTGATCCTATATTTATTCCACTTGTTTGTGAGGCTGATATCCTTCTTTTGAAAGTGATTCTATAACGCATGATATCGCACCTCCAAGAATGATTTGATTTTTTTGAGTTTGTTGTACTCCAAGGTCAAGGTCTCATTCTTCTTCTTACTACTTCTAAGTCTTTGGCCAGACAATCAGCATTTTCTACGACCTCCCTCTTCTCAATCTCAGCGTTAGTAAGGGCATTGTCCTTCTCTTAGATCATTTTAGATAAGTCACCCCTAACCCTCTCCAACTCAGACATCTATTCATCGGCCGTCTTCTTCACCACATCCTCTAACTTCCTTTTTTCCTCGGCCAGAGATTCTTTCTCTTCGGCCACCAACCTTTCAACTCCTCTTCCGCCTTTGCCTTTGCAATGACCAATGGCTTGTTGGTCGATTAAATATCCTTGATCCTTGAATCCAAAGCCTTTAATTTCTCATCTAAATAAATGGAATGAGAAAAGGCCTACATTAAGGAAGAAAACAAGGAAAAAGATAGTTTCTTTAATAGTGGAAGAAGTTAATTAGTAGGAAAACTTACTTGGAGAAGATGAACTCGATGTCTTAAAGAGACGCATTCGTTAAATTTTATTTGCAGTGAGGCCACCTTTGAAGGAATTTGCACAAGACTGGCAAAGTGATTCATGACAGAATCATTGTCCAACTTTGCCTCTAGATCGAGGCCAATAGTAACAACCTACATAAGCTTTTCATAAGAGATTGTATAAATAAATAAATAAATAATTGTAATAAAGAGGCTTACATTCTCGGTTGATGAGTTCAATTTTTACCATTTAGAAGGTGAAGAAGTAGTTCCTCCCTCACCCTTTTGTGGCAGCCATGAGAATCCGTCGGTTTAAGAGTCTTTCCATCACCAATAACCTATACAAACTGAGGCTCGGTCACCTTAGATGCCACAATAATTGGAGAAGATGAGGGAGGTGCACCAACGAAATTATCCTCAAGACCCCAAGATATGTCTTCTTCGGCAACATTTCTCATCCATTGAGGAAATCACCGGTTGAAGCAAAGGTAACTTTTGGTAAAACCAAGGCATTGGCATCAGCGCTTTTCTCAGGGATGTAATTATCAACTTTGTGGGTAAGACTACTCAAGGAAGATGATGGAGGAGGTGGTGGAAGGTCGGTCGATTCCCCAGCTAGACCCATGGTTTTCATCTTTTTCTTCCCCTTCTTCTTGGACATAGCTGCTAAGAGTTCATTGAGGGAACAAGATTAGACGTACCTACAAGAGAGAAAAAATAAGAAGTAAAAAATGAATACAATTTAGAAAAAGGGAAACTAACATTCACGTTCGACATCAGGAACTTCAACAAGTTTCACTTCTTTGCCTCACACAAATTCATATTTATAGTGGGCATATTGTAGAAGTTCTATAGCCTCGGTCCAGTTGGTAACCAGAACTTTCATTGATTGGAGATAATTGATCGCCCAACTTTGGCATTCGGCCAAACATACATCATCTTTCCAAGAGACTGGATTCCCATACACCTTATTCCACTACGTCGACCAATGGAATGTTTCTCTTTTGAAGATGGTAGTGGGTTCATTCCTTTTCAAAATATCTTTATAAACCTAGAACCACTTATCTTTTACCATCTTCACCGATCATTTCTTTTTCAAGATTTGAGGTAGCCTTAACCGACATGATTTAGAGGTAAAGTAGATTACCACCCCCGGTTTGAATGGGGTGGTAAAAGGACCTAAAAACGAGCTTGTGTAGTGACAGATTAAGGTCAGTACACAATTTACTTAAAAGAAGTAGCTCTAACATTGAATTTAGAGACACTTGAGTTGGGGAAATTTGAAACTCTCTGAAGATGGAACAAACCGCCCAACCTAGAGGAAACCTAAATCCCCAATCAATTAATTGCGTGTGTAAATCGAAGGTTGATTCAGGAGGATTGTCAGTGGTATCGGACGAACCATGTACTGCTCCTAAAGCCCGAAGATGGTCAGGTAATAGATTCATATAGCACACCACTTCCTCAGTAGTAATGGTGGAGTGTATTAGAATGTCGGCATTAAGGGAAGCCTCCAATTTCTTAGGCCTATTAACTGTGGCCTCTGGTCGATAAACTTCCATAGTCATGGGAACAGGTGAAAGGTCGGTGCAATACTGGGGACTTTTCATGTAACACCCCTTAATCGGGAGTGTTACGGTAACAGTAACTATCAGTAACTTATCAATCCACCATTTTGTTTACATTAAAACTTAAACAAATTTACTTTCAATATTCATATATAAAAACTCCAAATATTATCAAAATGCAATTCTCGCTCCTCACACTAACTAGTACATTCCATTATTTTACATACCAAAATGTTATATGAAAATAATAATAATTCACCTTGAGTTTTTTCCCTTTTTGTACTCTTTAAGCTGATCCACTTATACCACTTCAATTCACACTATCTAAGTGCTTCTTAATCTACATGTAGAAAACAACTACACTCTAAGCAATTTGCTTAGTGGTGTACACTAATTTTGATTTCAAGAATTTAAAACACAAAATACCAATTATTTATGATTAAATAAAATAATGAAAACATATTTCAAAATTTCAATATACATATTTAAACATATAAAACTCGTCTTCAATATTTTACTTATAATCATAAACAATAATTGCCTGAAATAAACAGAGCATCGTGAATGGTATTAGATACGAGGGTTGGCATTAAGCCCGAAGCCAAAGCTCCTAATAAAGGCACAAAGCCAGAAGCCGTAACTCCTAATAATGGCACAAGGCCTGAAGCCGAAGCTCCTAATAATGGCACAAAGCTCGAAGCCAAAGTTCTTGAAATCAGTAATCACAGTACTAGTACTAAGCCTCGGATACAAAGCTCCAATTATTTGTACAGTACTGTACCCCCCTTTATTGGCGCCAATCTACCCGCACCCATTTTCAGCTCACTAAGGACAATAAATATATAAAAATTATTATAATTTCAGTATGATATAATAAATATAATTCAATACAAATTCATGTATTAAGGAACTCAAATCCTTAAATTTTCAATCACTAAATATCAAATTAAACACAATAAAATTAGCATTAATGTTTTCAGAAATTTCCATATTTCGAGACCTGATTTCCCCTGTATTTTTTCTCTATTAAAACATCTTCAAATTGAAAAAGTTAACTCTTAAAATACCTAGCCATATGTCGAAACTTTTCAATGCCATAAGAATCATAGAAATCCAATCAATATAGATCAAGTTATACTCAAAACACTGAACAATGCGCAAAATGAAAAACTCCCAAAAACAGATTTCATGATTCAACTTCAAACGGCAATTTCATGTAGAAGAAAGCCGAAACTCACAAAAGTTTCTTCTGAACATATAAAGTTTAGTTTGTTCTAATATCAATAGAGTCAAGAATCACTCAAATTAGGGTAGTATAACATGAGAAAATATTAAAACAAAAATAGAGATACAATCTAGAAATTTTCCAACAAAACTGAAAATTCGAAATTAGTGTACACAAACCTCTTTTAACCTCTTTAATGGTTTTCTTCCACCTCTTTCCCCTTTGATCTGTTTATATTAGCTTCCTCTACAAAAATCATAATTAATTCTATCAAAATACTACTTAAATATACCTTCAAATACCTTAAATATGCTTAATCTATCATGATCTATACTAATGAAACCTTAATTTCACTTACCCCCAATTCGATTTACTATTCATCAAGAACTTAGAATTTGAAATTCTCTGCTCCTAGCCTTTATTCACTGAAATTGATTATGATAGATGACTTAAGGATCGATTTCTAACAAGAATTCGAAGCTGAAACGAAGAAATAAGAGTTTTTGAGGTTATGGAATTTTAAAAGAAAGTGGGATGAAAGGGAAGGGAAATGAAGGAGATGAAGAAATGATGAGAATGATACGCAGGAATCAATTGAAATTAATAAAAAAATATATGTGAAATTACCATTTTGTCCTTAGTTCTATTATATTATATACGTGTCACATTTTCTCGATTAAACCGTTTTATAATCTCATAATTTAATTCCGTAAAAGAATAACATGCACATATAATTATAACCTCCCATGATAGCTTATATATATTCTTTCTTACATGAATTATAATTATAGAAATTTTCGGTCTCAAGTTGCATAGTTTCGGGTCAAAGTTTGACTGGCGGTCAAACTTCGCTCCGTTTGACTATTACCGAACTTTAACTTTTTCTTATCATTCCTTTAATATTGTAACAATCTACTGATGTCAAAATTTAGAAAATTTTTGGTGTTACAATTCTCCCCCACTTAAGAATTTTTATCCCGAAAATTACTTGAAGTAAACAATTGCGGATACTGAGTTCTCATTATTTCTTCTGGTTCCCAAGTTACTTGTTCAATTTTATGATTTCTCCATAGCACCTTCACCAGTGGAATATATTTTTTTTTTAGTTGTTTAACTTCTTTCGCCAGTATTTGCACCGGTTCTTCTTCATATGTCAAGTTAGGATCAATGTTTACCACATCCAGTGATAAGACGTGTGAAGGATCTGACCTATATCTTCTGAGCATGGAAATGTGGAACACGTTGTGAATCTTGTCAAGAGATGGTGGTAAGTCCAATCGATAAGCTACTGGCCTAATCCTCTTAATCAATTCATAAGAGCCAATAAATCTCGGGCTGAGTTTGCCTCTTTTCCCAAACCGTAGAACTTTCCTCCATGGAGATACTTTAAGGAATACTTTTTCTGTGACTTCATATGTGAAATCTTTCCTTTTCAAATCAGCTTAAGACTTTTGTCTATCAAATGTGGCCTTCAATCTTTCTTGAATAAGTTTCACTTTTTCCTTTGTCTCCTCAATCAAATCCACATTCACTATCTTGTTTTCTCTAAGCTCGGTCTAGCATAATTGAATTCTACATTTTCTTCCATACAGTGCTTCATATGGTTCCATTTTAATGCTTGACTGGTAACTATTGTTATATGCAAATTCCATAAGAGTTAAGTACTTTTCCCAACTTCCTTCGAATTCAATGGTACAGTTTTTCATCATGTCTTCCAATACTTGAATTAATCTTTTAGATTGTCCGTAAGTTTGAGGATGAAATGTTGTACTAAAATTCAATTTAGTACCCAAGACTTCTTGTAACTTCTTTCTAAAACCTCAAAGTGAATCTTGGATCCTGGTCAGAAATGATTTATAGAGGAACACCATGCAATCGTTCTATCTCCTCTATTGGAAGAAAGTGTGCTGACTTCATTAATCTATCAGCAACAACCCACATCGCATCATGTTTCTTCTGAGTAAGAGGCAAGATGTCAAGAAATCCATTGTAATCCTTTCCCATTTCCATTCTGGAATTATTATTGGTTGTAACAATCTTGATGGAACTTGATGTTCAGCTTTCACTTGTTGACAAATCAAACAATGGCCAACATAATTGGTTATGTCCTTTTTCATTCCATTCCACCAATAATGCCTCTTTAAGTCTTGATACATTTTGTTTGCTCCCGGGTGCATCCTATAAGGACTATTGTGTGCCTCAGTTAAGATCTTTTTCCTTAACTCCACATTATTGGGAACACATAGCCATTCTTTGAAGTATAAGCATCCATCTCCCTGTATCGAGTAATTTCCTTCAATTCCAACTTTTGATCTTACTTGAATGACTTTAAGTTCATCATCTTCATTTTATGCTTCTTTGATGTGTTGCAGTAAGACTAGTTGGACTTTACATTCTGCAACTACGGCTCCATCATCTGTAAAAGTCAGTCTCGTATTCATAACCTTATGCGCCATCATTGTCTTCCTACTGAGAGCATCTGCTACAACATTAGCCTTTCCTGGGTGGTAATCAATAATGAAGTCATAATCTTTAATGAATTCCATCCAACGTCGATGTCTCAAATTTTACTCCTTTTGTGTTGGCAAATACTTCAAACTCTTATGGTCAGTAAAGATCTGACACTTCTCTCCATAAAGATAGTGTCGCCAAATTTTGAAAGCAAAGATGATTGCAGCCATCTCCAAATCATGAGTTGGGTAATTCTTTTCATGATTCTTTAATTCACTCGAAGCATAGGCAATCAATTTCCCTTCTTGCATCAAGACACATCCAAGACCATTATGCGAGTGTTCGCCACTTTTCTACTAATAAGTTTAATAACTTGTTCACAAGATTTTGGCTTTAAAGTATAGGTGTTGTCAATACCACTTATCAAATAGAAAAATAATGATAACTGCAAGTATACAGTTGCGATGTAGTTTTAAAAGATATCGATCCCACAGGAAAGGAACTAGCTCTAAATATCAACAAGAGGAAAGAACAAAAGAAAATAATATAATTTAGTTTGGAGGATTGGAATGATGGATGGATAGACAAATGTATGAAAGATTAGAGAAGATAAAAAGTATATAGATATTCCCTACGAACAAGTATAGCAAAGAAAACATGCAAAATCATCAAAGATATTACGTACACTAGATTGATTTAACAGATTCAGTTCTAAACACACAGATATTCAATTATTCACCATAGAGAAACACATGAAATGACTTTTCTAAATCTAGTGCAAATGATTTGAGACAATTATATAAACCTTAATGACAATGTTACTATACTTAGTACGAGTCGCTCTCACATAGCCATATTTAGCAAGTTACCATTCCAAAAATGTTGGCTCACTAAACAACGTTATAATCACAGATCCAGTGATTATACATAATCTCATTAACCCCAAAACTACTCTTAAAGTTCACTCAAAAGCATAAAACTTGATTAATATAAAAGACTCAACACGAAATACACATTATGACACATAGACATATTATAAAATTCGAAATAAAAAGTATAAGTTGAAAGCAAAGCAAAGTTGTAAGGTATGAAAGTGAAAGCTAAAGTTGATTAAACCATATCCACTCTTTAATGGAAGTCATCAATTCCCGCAATTCATAGGTCTGCTTTGAATTCGTTCTCGACTTGTACAGAACCTCCGCTAGGATGTTATTCTTTGTGAATATCGAACAAATGAATATTGAAGAATAAAAACTTTTATTGATAATTGATTTGCAATTACACTTATACAACAATCGCTCGAATATGTAGAGAAATCTAATGATCGAAATAGGGTTGGAATCATTTATACATTTTCTCGCTAACACTTATGAACATAGCGAAATATAGATATTTTTACTCTCTATCTATGCGACACACTTATCACTCATGCCACACCACGCAATCACTCTCTACTTTCCTCCTATCTCCAAGAAATTGGTGAGTTTAGAGCCCTATTTATAGAGTATGAAGGGTTACGTCTCTCAAAACGAAGAGTCATTTCCATTGGCAAAAGATTGCATCACTTCATTGTGATTGGATGATTGGTTACCTTCCAAAAGGTGTCTTTTCATTTGGTAGTTAATGGTGGTTGATGGCGGTTGATCGTTCTTATCTGGCGGTTGATAGTTGAGAAGAGTTGACCAAAAAACCGTCAATGTCACGACAGTGAATACTTGGTTGGTAACTTTCTATTATGAAGAATATTAAGTCGCAGCCGTGAATGGTTGTCGCGATCGTGAATTGTGTTTTTCTTAAGAATCCATCTTTTAACTATACCGATCTTCCACAACTTCGACCCTAAGCCAAATCCTTAAGTTCCATGCATCTTTTTTCACCTTTTTCACTCTTTTTACATAGATTTCCAACTTTAATCATTTTACTTTCAAGATTTACCTAGTACCGGCATTTTCATAAAAAACAACTACATACCATGTGAAATCTTTTATATTAAGTATAAAAATGACTTAAACTATGGTGTTTAATGTGTAAAATTATTATGATAATAAGTGTAATTATACACTTATCACTTACCAAGGTAGTGCTTGCATGCAAGTTCGCAAGCTTGGGCTTGCGGGAAGGTCCATAAGCCCATGCTTATAGCACAATGCAAGCTCACTATAGCTTACCTTGTGAAGTGAGGCCGCAGGTTAGCACATGGGTTTAAGTGACCCAAATAGCTAACTCACCTGTGGGATTGGAATATTCCCATACAACATTTAGTTTTAGGGGGAGTTTAACACTCCCCCTTTTCCCTATATAAAGGCCTCTAGTTCTCTTTATTTCACATAACAAAAATATTTTAGCTCAGCTTTTCTCTCTGAGTTCGACATCTCTTTCTTTGTTCGTTGTGCAAGATCTTTCACGAGTTTCTCCAAACAACAAAGAATTTCTTTAGAAGGCTCTATCTATTCGAAGAGAGCCTTCTTAGTTTATATTTTCGAGTTGGTCTTCAAGCGGTCTAGCAACTTTTATCCACCAACAGGTTCTACCTCTACGAGGTTTTGGTCGGTGAAGATCCTTGTAGATCAATCATAGAGGCTATCCTAGTTTAGAGGCTCGTGCTAACGAACGCCGCATATTAAAGAGAAAGAGAAGAATGCTTCAATTTTAACTTCCTAAACTTAGATGCCTAGTTTCTTTTATAAGTTTTATAAACCTATTAACATCTATGGAATGTTTTAACTTAGATTATATCAATCATGGCATGCTTAGGAGATTCTTTAAGTTGATTTTACATTTTGAAATCCCACCTATCTATGTTGCATGTTCAATAACTGTCTTAATTAACCAACACTCACTGCCTCCCTCAATGTCTAGCATGAATTTATCTTCTTCCTCCTTTGGCTTGTCCATTAACAATACTGACTATATACACATCAGCTTTCGCTTTCCTTGTGCTTTATTGTACCTGGTATACACTTAGTCATGATACATCTTGTTGAAGTGGGATAGATCCAAAGTCTTCTTCACCACCATAATTGTATCTCCAAGCCCCTCAAGATACGCTAGAACATCTACTTTCACTACCTTCATCAAGGTGGTAATGATGTAACCTTAGTGATAGATAATAGTTAACTTGGTCAGATGGTGAAGAATCACCACTACCTGGATAAGCCTCTTACCCTCTACCATATAGTAGACCACACACCTCTCGAAATAGGTGTATCTAATCACAGAGCCCATCTTAGGTAATAGCAACTTGACCACCATTTCATGGTAAGCTGTTGCTGTCCAACTCATCCCTGAAGCAGCAATCTCCATTCAGATGTATTTTGCAGGGAGTTCCCAATCTTCTGGGATGATAAGGGTGTCCTCATCATCGATCTTTCTTAGCTGAGTGCCTTTGTGAGGCATGTTGAGATAGGAATTTCCATCAATCTCCACCAAAAGGATGTCGTTGAAGCCTTGGATGGTGTAGAAGTTGAAGTAGAAAGCCCTAATGAAACCTTCAATTGCTGGTCCCTCCAAATTCCAAAATAGGCTCAAGTTCTACTACTTGATAATCCTATGCATGGTGTGATTTCTAAGAAGGCTCTCATAGTCAAAACTGTACATAGAGCCAAAGTCTAGGTTGGATGCCTAATCCACTTTGGTGAATAAGGTTCCCTCTGGAAAGGTGATTTTCTCTAGTTTGCCTTCAACATTCACTATGAGGCTTCTCTTGGATGTGGATTAGAGCCTCAAAGTTGTTTTGGTTATCGCCATTTAAGAGAAAAGGAATTTTTGAGAAGAAACGAGATTAGGGTTCTTTAGCTCTACAAAACATTTAGGAATCAAAGATGGAAGTAACCTCTCTCTTCAACTCCTTCAACTTTTATAGGCAATTTGAACTCTCTGAGATACGTGGCGCTTCCTCAACTCAAGATGAAAATTAACGCTAAGATTAACACTTGATAAACAGCCTTAGTAAAATGGTGAGTCTAGCATAAAATGGTTTTAATTCAAGAGTATATCTTTTGAATTAGTGGGCTTTTGGTTTTAGCCATAAAACTGAATCTCACACTATTACCTTCAAATTTAAATGGAGTTAAATATGTGTCATCTCTAGCTGAATTATGGCTTACTTTTCAACACTAAGCCAAATTTCAAACTACTTCTTCTTCACATGGGGTTCGCCATACCAATAAGTTACCTTAGGACATTGAACTGCTCCTTTGACAATGGTTTGGTGAGTATGTTTATGTGTTATTCCTCTGAAGGAACATAATCCAGGTTGACATCTCCCCTTAGCACATGATCTTTCATGAAGTGATTTCTAATGTTGACATGCTTCATCCTGCCATGCTGAACTGGATTTTTGGATAGGTCAATTGCACTCTTGTTATCACACATAACTTCAAGACACTTAGACTTTATACCATAATCTTCCAGTTGCTGCTTAATCCATAGTACTTGTGCTACGCACCTTCCTACTACCATGTACTCAGCTTCAGCTATACTCAGCCCAACAAAAGTTTGCTTCTTATTGTACCAAGAGACTAAGCATTCTCAAAGAAAATGACATTCTCTCCTACGGTGCTTTTCCATTCGAGCTTATCTCTTCCATAATCACCATTTATAAATCCTCTTGAAGTGAAATCCATGTTGTTGGGATACCACAGACTTGCTTTAATAGAGCCTTTTCAAAGTACCTGAGAATTCTCTTTATAGTTGCTATATGAGATTCTCTAGGATTAGCTTGATAACGAGCATAGTAGCACACAACATATTATATGCCAGGCCCACTAGTTGTAAGATAAAGAAGAGAGCCTATGATTCCTCTGTAGAAATTGCTGTTCCAGCTTCATCTTTACTTAAGATAGTATTAGTGGCCATGGGAGTGGACATTGGCTTCGAATGCTCCATGTCAAACTTCTTCAAGACTTCTTTAGCATAGTTTGCTTGACTGATGAAGATTCCATCTTCAATCTACTTAATGTGAAGACCAAGGAAAAATTTGAGCTCTCCCATTCATCTGCTTCTAGAACTCCTTGCATAGCTTCTCATTAATTACTCCAAATTTGATATCATCCACATATATTTGGACAAGAAACACATCTTCTTTTCTTCACCTAGTAAACAGAGTTGTATCTGCTTTTCCTCTTTCATAACCTTTTCTAATCAAGAAATTGGTTAGCCTCTCATATCAAGCTCTTGGAGCTTGCTTCAATTTGTAGAGAGCTTTCTTTAGTTTGAAGACATGCTCAGGAACCTTAAGATCTTCAAAGCTAATAGGCTGGCAAACATAAACTTCTTCTTGAATGAATCCATCAGGAATGAGATGCGAAAGCACATAGGATTCGAATAGCTTCAAGCCTGGCTATAGCAGCATAAGCCTCATCATAATCAATGCCTTCTTGCTGATTGTAGCCTTGCGTAACAAGCCTAGCCTTGTTCCTCACAACAGAACCATATTTATCAAGCTAGTTCTTGAAAACCCATTTAGTGCTGTTTATTGATTTCCCTTCAGGCTTAGGAACTAGATCCCAAACATCATTACTCTTGAACTAATACAGCTCCTCTTACATTGAGTTCATCCAATAGTTTTCTCCTTCCACATCTTCAAACTTCTGGGGTTCAATCACTGAGATGAACGCTAGATGACTCAGCATCCTGCTAAGCTAATCTCTTGTCATTACCGGATTATAAACATCATCAACTATGATGTCAAGCGGATGGTTGTGATGCATCCTAATCACCCTTGGTAGACTCGGATTAGTAGCTGGAGGATCTATAATGGGTTGTTGAGGTGGAAGTTGATCTTCGCTATCGTTGAAGTTGATAGAGAGATCATCATCTTCTTTGACTTCCTCAACTTCAGTTTCTTGCTCTTGGTTAGGCAATAAAGAGAGTGGCATATTGAGTTGCTTTGCTTGCTAGGTTACTCCTTCATCCTCATCAAATGGACTTCTATCTACAATGTTAGTTTCAATTAAATCCACATGCATAGATCCTTGAATAGGCTAATATGCTTGACATATATTCTATATGCCCTGCTGTTAGTTGAGTATCCCAGAAAGATACCTTCATCAGACTTAGGATCAAACTTACCTAACTACTCCTTGCTATTATGAAAACATCTACAGCAAAATGATCTGAGAAGACCAATCTTAGGCTTGTGCCTCGTGAAAGTTCATAGGGTGTTTTCTCCAGAATTGATCGAATCAAAACCCAATTCAACATATAACAGGCTGTGCTAACAGCTTCTCTCCAAAAGTACTTTGGTAGGTTGTTATCACTCAGTATGGATTGAGCCATTTCAACTATAGTTCTATTCTTCCTTTCAACAACCCCATTTTGTTGAGGAGTTGAAGGAGAAGAGAAGTTGTGGTCAATACCATGCGTTCAATAGAATTCTTCGAAATGAAAGTTTTCGAATTCACATCCTTGATCACTTCAGATTCTACTAATTTTAGTTCTTATTTCGTTCATTATTCGATTACTGAGCTTGACAAAATATTCATATGTTTTGTCTTTGGTACTCATGAAGACTACCCAAGTGAATCTTGTGAAGTCATCCACTACCACCAATGAGAATCTCTTACCACCCAAGATCATAGACTGAACTGAGTAAAATAGATCTAGGTGGGGGAGCTCCAGCAATCGCTTAATTACTATGTGATTAATTGACCTAAATGATTATTTTAACCTACTTACCTAGTTAGCAAGCTAACCAAAGTTTATCCTTCTCAAAGATGATGTTAGGTTACCCCACAACTAATTGCTTTTTGGCAGTTTGGACAAAATGTTCATATTTATATAACCCAACCTTCTATACCAAAGCCACGAATATCCTCCTTAGATACAAGACACACATAAGTGGAGC